>CAUYPO010121108.1:0-25896 GCA_963574435.1 Cheirogaleus major | reverse complement strand
GAGTAGCTGGGACTACAGGCATGTGCCACCATGCCCGGCTAATTTTTTCTATATATATTCTTAGTTGTCCGGCTAATTTGTTTCTATTTTTAGTAGAGACGGAGTCTCGCTCTTGCTCAGGCTGGTCTCGAACTCCTGACCTTGAGTGATCCCCCCACCTCGGCATCCCAGAGTGCTAGGATTATAGGCGTGAGCCACCTCGCCTGACCGAGATCTGCATTTTTAACAGCCCCTCCCCCCATGCTCCTACTTCCCACACACAGCTGATTCTGATGCAGGTGGCATACTCTTTGAGAAACACTGGTCTAATCCAAACTTCCAATAAATCATGCCGCCCGAGCTGAAGCAAGTATAGGAATAGGACAACACACTTTCTGAGAAGCCACAGTACATGAGGTATTTACAGTTGCCAAACTTACAGAATCAGAGAGTAGCATGGTGGTTATCAGGAGGAAATGGGGAACTGCTAATCAACAAGTATAAAGCCTTAATTATGCAAGATGAATAAGTTCTAGAGATCTGTGGATCATTGTCCCAATAGTTAACAATACTGTACTGTAATCTTAAACATTTGTTAACAGGGTAGATCTCACAACAAAGTGCTCTTACAACAATTAAAAAAAAATGATTATGTGATGGAGGTGAGTGGCCCTGAACGCTAGTCAAATACCATCTCACGGCAACTATAATAACAAAGACAGCCAGGGCAATGGTGTGCCATTTTGCATTCCCACCAACAGTGCACAAGTGTTTCAATTTCTCCACATCCTTACCAACACTTGTTACCTTTTGTCTTTTTTATAATAGCCATTCTAAGAGGTATGAGGAGATATTTCATGTGGTTTTGATCTGTGTTTCCCTGATGCTTAGTGATGTTAAGCATCTGTTGGCCATTTGTATGTCTTCTTTGGAGAAATGTCTATTCAATTCTTTAGCCCATTTTTAATTGGTTATTAGGGATTTTTTGCTATAAACTTGTATGTTATTTGATATATGGTTTGCGAATATTTTCTCCTGTTTCGTATGTTGCCTTTTCACTCTGTTGATTGTTTCTTTTGCTATCTAGAAGCTTTTTCACTGGATGTAGTCCCATTTGTCTATTTTTGCTTTTGTTGCCTGTGCTATTGGGGTTATATCTGGAAAATCATTGCCCAGACCAATGCATGAAGATTTCTCCTATGTTTTCTTATAGGAGTTTTACCATTTCAGGTCTTACGTTTAAGTCTTTAATCTATTTTGAGTAAATTTTGTGTATGGTGGAAGATAAAGATCTAATTTCATTTTTTTCTATGTAGATATCCAGTTTTCCCAACACTATTTGTTGAAGAGACTATCCTTTCTCTGTTACGTATTCCTGGCACCCTTGTCAAAGATCAGTTGACTATACATGCATAGATTGATATCTGAGCTCTCCATTCTGCTCCATTGGTCTATATGTCTGTCATTATGCAAGTACCAGACTTTCTTCATTATTGTAGTTTTTTAATATATTTTGAAATCAGGAAGTGTGATGCCTCCAACTTTGTACTTCTTTCTCAAGATTGTTTTGGCTACTCAGGATCTTTTGTGGCTCCAAGTAAATTTTAGCATTGTTTAATCTATTTCTGTAAAAAATGCCATTGGGATTGCATTGAATCTGTAGATTACTTTGGGTAAATGGACATTTTAATAATATCAAGTCTTCCAATCATGAGCACAGGATGTCTTTTATTTGTTTCTGTGTCTGTTTAATTTCTCTCACCAATGTTTTTGGTTTTTAGTGCACAAGTCTTTCACTTTTTTAGTTAAGTTTATTCCTAAATATTTTATTCTTTTTGGTGCTATTATAAATGGGAGTTTTCCTAATTTCCTTTACAGATAGTTCATTGTTACATCAGAGATTATTAAAGAAACTATACAGAGGAGGAACATGCCAGGAAAAAAATCATTCTCTTTAATTCAGGTATTTGTTCAAAATATGATTATTGAGTACCTACTATGTACAGCTACTGTTTTAGCACTAGAAGTAGAATGATGAAAAAGTTAAGGAAAGTCTCAGCTTATATTCCAATAAAGGAAACAGTCAATAAAGAATAAATATATATCAGTGCTATAAGAAGAAATAAAGCTTGCTAAGAGGTTAGGGAGCCATGGGGATGGGTGGCTATCTTAGATAGGATGGTCAGGGAAGGGCTCACCAACGGTTAACTCTTAAACCTGAATGAAGTGAGGGAGACATGAAAAGGAAGAAGGCATGAGACAGTACAGGGAAAGTATGAATACATCCCAGGTAGAAAAATACAGCCCATGCACAGACCCTGAGGCAGGAACTAACTTGAGTTTGAAGAGAGTAAGGAGGCCGGTTGGATAGAGTGCAGAGAGAGGAAGTACACATGATCAGAGAGACTGGCGGAATCATGTCAGGAGGGGCAGGGAAACATGGTGAGGAGTTGGGATTTTATTCCAAGTGTGACGGGAAGCCACCGGAGAATTGTGATCAGGGGAATGGTGTACATTTTAAAGTAGGATCTACATTTTTTAAAAAGTAATTCTTAGTTGATAGGTGAAGAATCCACCATCGAGGAACAAGAGTAATAGAAATGAGCCCAGTTTGGAGGTTATTGCAATTGTCTAACCAAGAATCATGGTGACTTGGGCCAAGATGTATTTATTGGTGCGAGTGGTGAGAACAGGTCAGGTTGGGGATAAATATTTTAAAGTTAGAGTCAGCAGAACTTGCTGATGGTTTGGATGTGAGGCGTGAGGGAAGGAAAGGAATCAAGATGGGTAAATGGCACGAGCAACTGGGTAGCTGGTGGAGCCATTTCCTGAGATGGCAATGACTAAGGAAGGAATGGTTTGGGGGAGAAGTTTGAGACACGTTAAGTTTGAGGTATCTTTAGCAATTGAGTAGATAAATGAATGTATGAGTCTGCTGTTCAGGAAAGAGATCAGGCTAGAAATATAAAGTTGGGAGCCGTCAACACAAAGATGGTATTTAGTGCCATGGGGAAGGTGAGGTCGCCCTGGAAGTAAACAGAGAAATGGGCCAGGAACTGGATCCCAGGCTCTCTAGCATTTAGAGGTCTGAAAGAGGGTGAACTAGTAAAGACAGCTTGAGAAGGAGCTTCCACAGAGCAAGGCGGAAAGTCAGGAGAGGGTAGCGCCCAGTACAGAAACTATTTCAAAAAGGAGAGAATGGTTATCTGTGTCCAAAGATACCAGAAAGCTAGTCAAATGTAGACTGAAAAATGAGACTTGGGGTTTGTAAAAATGAAAGTCGTTGGTGACCTTGAGAAGAGTCCTTTCAGTGGAATAGTGTGGATAAAAGTCCAATTAGAGTAAGCTGGAGTGAAAATGGGAGGTGAGAAAGTAGAGACAGTATAAACAACATTCTTTGAGATGCTGCAGCAAAAAGGTGAGTGGCTGGATGTGGTGGCTTACACCTGCAGTCCCAGCTACTCAGGAGGCAGAGACAAGAGGATTGCTTGAGCCCAGGAGTTTGAAACCAGCCTGGGCAATATAGCAAGACCCCATCAAAAAAAAAAATGTGAGTGGAGAGGGGCCAATATCAAAAGGACATTTGAACACTATGGAAGATTTTGTTAAATATGGGAGGTATTCTGGTACATTTATTTGCCAATAAGAACAAACCTGTAGAGAGGGTAATGTTTTAATGACAGAGGATAAAGAAGGGACAATTATAGGAGGCCAGAGGGTGTGGGATCCAGAGTATGAGTGAATTGTCCTTAGATAGGACAAGGGATAATTCCTCTACTGTACTGAGAGCAAAAGCTAAGAGTATATGGAAATAGACACAGGTAACCTGGGTGCTGTGGTGATGGGAAGATGAGATATTGTTCTTCTTCCTCAGTGAAATAAGAGGTGAGTGTGCTGGCTGAGAATAAGAAGTGAGAGGGTGCACTGTAGTTTATGGAGACAGTGAGGTATGCAAAAGTCCTCCTGGGAATCATGCAAATGAACTGAAAAACGAACCATGGCAGGACTTCTGGACAACGAGCACTAAGAGATCTCTTGAGATTGTGGTCACACATGTAAAACACCAACAGTCAGTGTGGATATGGGGTTCTCCTTCAGGTGGAGGGATGAGTCTATCCAAGGTTGTGTTTTTGCCTGTAGAGTAATAGGGAATGAGTGGACAGCAGGGGAGCTGTGTTTGCAAGGGAGTGACTGCAACGATGGACCCTGGAATATGTGTTGGATAAGGAAGTAAAGGAGAGCATGAAGAGAGAGGCAGGCAGTGCAAAAGTCCTATCAGCGCGCTGCGGTCTCGATGGAGTTGGAGTGATCATGTAAGGGAGCTGGAGAGATAGGTGGTGGTGATAGCCTGAGAGTAAAATGCTGAATGTAGATTTTAGGAGTGGTCCAGATATTGGTGACAATGAGACTTAGGGTATGGCCATGATAAGGATGACTGGGATAGGGGCAGTAAAAAAGATTAGGAGGCCAAGGGACTGAGAAGCCAGGGATGTGATCGATCAACTGTGTAGACCCTTAAGTCACCAAGAATGCTGATGGGAGGAGTGGTGGGGAGGAAGACCGCAAGCCAGCTGCCAAGATCCTAATGGAGAAGAAAGGACAACTGAAGGCATGTAGGTGACTTTAAGGAGTAGTGGCCTGTGGGTAGAATCTGATGGTCCACGTTTCACAGAAGCTGGTGTTTTTCAGGAAGGAGGAGGAAGAACCTGCCTGGAAGTGGCATGAGGAACAAGGAAGCTATCTTCGTGGCCTCTGGCCCTGGGCTATGTGCCTTAAGAAAGGCTCAAAAGAAACAATGTCCTCAGGAGACAGCCAGGTTTTCATTAAGCAAGGTCAAGTTCCCCTCAGAGAAGAGGTTGAGGACCTAGGCAGTTGCTCGGGCGACAGACCAAGAGTTCCAGAGGCACAGTCAGAGGACTGGGGGCAGAGAAGGGTGGGGATTGGTCAGGGAGGGGAATATCCAGGGCTGCCTTATAGAGATAAGTTTTCTGGGTGTTGACACCCCAGGAGTCTCTGGTGGGACCTACCATGAACAAGAATGCAAAGCTAATGGAATGGGTCTTAATGACTTTAAGGGAAGGTGGGCCTCCATCTTGAGACTGATCTCTCAACAGACATTGTAGGAGTGAAGCAGGCTTGTGAGGCAGCGGGGAATGGTGGTCTTCCCATTGATCAGGAACGCACTGAACTCTGTTGGCCTACCTCAAATCACTTTATTCAATAACACTTTTGCCCGAAGCTCTAACTGGTCTCCTGGTGAACTAGGCTGGACTGTGTAGAGCTATCAGCCTCCCTCGGCCTAAGGCCCAGTTCAAAACCAAATGGAGCTGCCTCCTGCATTCTTTCCCCGAAAACTGCAACTTAAATTCAGTCCTTCGGCTCTTACCTCTGATGGCCTTGAGGAAACACATGCCCAAAGAGAAAGTAAGGACTCTCTCTTAAGGCCAGAGAAGAGCTGACCCAGTTCAGGCCTCCCCAGCTATCCAAGCAGCAGCTGCTAGAGCATCTTATCACACACCCCCCGCAGAAGACAACTACGCCTCATCCAAAGAGAGGCCCCAGCCCTAGCAGGAAGGCCGAGAAAATAAATATCTTTGCACATGATCCACAAACAAGGGGGAGATGCCTGAGGTGGAGAAAGGAATCTTGAACATCCCCTACAGCTGCCATCCCCAACCCCTAGGCTACGGACTGATATTGGTCTGTGGCCTGTTAGGAACCTGGCCACAGAGCAGGAGGTGAGCGGCAGACCAGTGAGCAAAGCTTCATCTGTATTTACAGCCGCTCCCCATTGCTGGCATCACCGCCTGAGCTCCACTTTCTGTCAGATCAGTGGAGGCATTAGATTCTCATAGAAGCATGAACACTACTGTAAACTGTGCATGTGAGGGATCTAGGTTGCTCCTTATGAGAACTGAATGCCAGATGATCTGAGGTGGAGCCGAGGTGAGTACTGGGGAGCAGCTGCAAATACAGGTTATCATTAGCAGAGAGGTTTGACCACACAGAAACCATAATAAATCAATTGCTTGCAGATTCATATCAAAACCCTATCAGTGAGTGGCAAGTGACAATGTAATAATAATAGAAATAAAGCGAACAATAAATGCAATGTACTTGAATCATCCTGAAACCATTCCCCCCAACCCACCCCCAGTCCATGAAAAAATTATCTTCCATGAAACTGGTCCCTGGTGCCAAAAAGGCTGGGGACCACTGCCCTAGAGGATGAAAGCATTCCTGATTATTTGCATATTTAAAATCCCTGGAACAAAATACACTATCCCAGTGCAGAGGTCAATGGGCTACATGAAAGCTGCTCTGCTCTGTCAGTTCAGCCAAAGATTATGAGCTGTAGGTATCTCAGTCGTCAGACTCAAGTATGCAAGAAATATCCCTTTCTTTATTTTTCATAACTCAGATTCTGACTCCAGGCTCCCTTCCCAGCAGGTGGTAGAAAATTTAACTTGGTTGTCCTTGGTGGGTCTTTCCTCCAAAGTGATGTCGGAGTTTGGGGATGTTATGCAGTCAGTGCCAGGGTTATCACTGGGGTGGGATGGGGGGTGGAGGGATGGGGTGGGAGGTGGAAGGATGGGGTGGGGTGGTAGGGTGGGAGGTGGAGGAATGGGGTGAGGAGTGGGGGGTGGACCATGCCACACATAGGGCAGAGGACTTTTTTTTGAGACCACCTAAAGGCTCGTGTGCCTGAAGTCAACACACAGCCCATTCTCTTGGATCTGGCCATCTCCCAGCTATGCTGCCATAGAACAGGGCCCCAGTTCAAGCTGTCCCCTTCCTCTTCTTTCCCTGTCAGGTTGAAAAAGTCTCTAGTGTCAGGAAGGATGCTAATCTCCCCCGTTTCTGCCCTAAATTCCCATTCTCCCTTTCAGCTGCTCCTCAGACTGAGTTCTCCTAAAGGATAAGGCTTTCCAAAAACTACTTACCTAAATGTAGGCCAGTGAAAGGGGAATACTAAGGTGAAAAAAATTAATATCTGAAAATATTATCCAGCTACTATCAGCCGCATCATAGAGCTCACATTGAACTTGATTTCATCAAAATCCCCCCAGTCTCTTTCAAGTGTACTGCTGCTAACACCTATCCCTCACATCTTACAGATTTTGTTAATGAAATGCATGACTTTAACATTTTACTCTATTAAATTGCATTCTGGTAGTTTCAGTAAATTGCAATCAGGATGGATTGTAACCTTGATTCTGTGACCCAACATAACCTATAAACCACCATTCTATTCCACGATGTCTCTTCTAAGATACAGAATTTTTCGTATTTTAATGTTGTGGAAATCAAGATATATCTTACCATTGATGTCAAGAGAAACTTTACCAGCCATCAGGCAGAGAAAGAAATTAAAATGCTGTTGTTATTAGCCATTGCATGTGGAAAGTTATCCACACATAGAAGTATTTGTTCATCTGACTCATGAATATTTACATTGCTCATGCCATTCACTCTTTTAACTTAAATCTGTATTCCTAATTACCAATTAAAATACCTTTAAAAAAGGTTACATTATGATGAAGCACTGAAACAGAAAGCTTTGTTACACAGAACTTTCCCTGTCACATACGAAGCAGCTCAAATTTGCAAAGCTAGGAGAGGTTGGAGCGACCACTTCTCGCTCGTGGTGAAGTATTATCCACGAGGTGCTCCACCTCTGTGTCAAAGACATTTTTCTTTTTCTTTTTTTTTTCTTTTTGAGACAGAGTCTCGCTCTGTTGCCCGGGCTAGAGTGCCGTGGCATCAGCCTAGCTCACAGCAACCTCAAACTCCTGGGCTCAAGAAATCCTCTTGCCTCAGCCTCCGGAGTAGCTGGGACTACAGGCATGCGCCACCATGCCCGGCTAATTTTTTTTTCTACATATTTTTAGTTGGCAAATTAATTTCTTTCTATTTTTAGTAGAGATGGGGTCTCGCTCTTGCTCAGGCTTGTCTCGAACTCCTGACCTTGAGAGATCCTCCCGCCTCGGCCTCCCAGAGTGCTAGGATTACAGGCGTGAGCCATCGCGCCCAGCCATCAAAGACATTTTTAACTTCCAATTAAACTAACTCAACAAAACACAGTTTAACTAAATTAGGCAATTTAATAACAGGCAAGTACTCTTTGGCAAGAATACTTCGAGGTCCTTAGTCTTGGTCTTCTTGGTCTTTAAGGTCCAAGATCTCCAATTATGAAAAACCACCACCACCACCACCTGAGGGTACCTTCTGTTTGGCCTTAAACAATTATAGTGGCCCTCATCCCAGGTCAGAGATTGGTTTCAGAGTGAGCTTTGACCCTGTTCTTCCAATGAGAAAGGAAAAAAAGCCATGGGTGCTCTAGGAATGTCCCTCTTTCCTAACAAAAACACTGAGAGCCCCTTTCAATCTCTGGACATTGCTGTCTGGATGTGATACCGGAACTGCTCCCTCTATCTGCCAGCAGCCTGGAGGGGAAAACAGACCAGAGAGAGGGACGCAAGCTGGGACCATGATGACATAGCTGAGCAGCTGAATCAACCAGCCCTGAAACCTTGTTTGACCTCAGAACTCAGAACTCCCAAGCACATTAGATAATAGATTTCCTGATGGCCTAAGCCTTGTAGGGGAGCGACAGGAGTCTGTCGCTGAGATTACTGTCAATAGCTAAAGGTGATTTAGAAGAGTCATTAAATTCTGGATGTCATGCTTTGGTTTGGTTTTCACAAATCTGTTATCAAATCGATGACGTGGCTCATACTTGGTGATGGCAAGTCAAGGAAATACAGCACATGCGAGGTGCTGCTCAAAGGGAGAAGATTCATTTTTGGAAAGAGGTCAGTTCCTTCAAATTATCTGTGTTTTTTTTTTTATTTTTTTTTTCCAGCATATTGTGGGGGTATAAATGTTAAGGTTATATATATTGCTATCTGTGTTTGTTTTAATAGCAATTGAAGTGGAAATGGAATTTTCTTGAAACTTGATGTCATCATTTGGAAGTTCAGCTGAAGATAAGAGATAAAACAGCAAAAAAAAAAAAATGCAAAAATTAAACTAATTTAGTACTTGCCCTATCAGATATTAAAATAGGCTACAATACTAAAAGATTTAAAAATGTGGCCAGGCGCGGTAGCTCACAACTGTAATCCTAGCACTCTGGGAGGCCTAGGCGGGAGGATTGCTCAAGGTCAGGAGTTTGAAACAAGACTGAGCAAGAGCGAGACCCCATCTCTACTAAAAATAGAAAGAAATTAATTGGCCAACTAAAAATATATATAAAAAATTAGCTGGGCATGGTGACATATGCCTACAGTCCCAGCTACTCGGGAGGCTGAGACAGAAGGATCGCTTGAGCTCAGGACTTTGAGGTTGCTGTGAGCGAGGCTGACGTCACGGCACTCTAGCCTGGGCAACAAGAGTGAGACTCTGTCTCAAAAAACAAAAAAATGTGGTGGGGCAGAGAAATGGACCTAGACCAACAATCAGCAGAACAGAAAGAAAGTCCAAAAACAAACCCAAGTACATATAAAAATTTGATATGTGATAGTAAATCCTCTCAAGTAAATAGTGTGAGGTGCCAGGATAAACAACTGGGGGGAGAATGGGGAAGAACTATACCTGTACATTATACCACAATCAACATAAATTACAAAGATTTAAGTGCATAAAATATACTTATGAAATAAAAAGTGGATACAAGTTTATGTAAACTTGAAGGGAAAACTTTAACATGATACCAAAGGCAGAAACCATAAAGGGAAAAGGATTGACAAACTGGGCTATGTTAACATTTAAATTTTTTTAAATCTCTTCACAGGGGAAGAAAACACCTTAAAGTTGAAAGTTACATAACAAACTGGAAAAAAATATTTTCTATATATATGGCAATCAATCAATAAAATGTTTATTACAGTCAATAACGAAGAATAGAAAGGGGCAAAGAAAATGAACATGTAACTGACAAAAAAAAGTGCAAATGGTCAATAAACGACAAACATTTAACCTCATAAATAATGATAGAGATGCGTTTTAGGGCCATGACCAGGACTGATGTGCAGCATGTGCTGCTGATGAAGCCACTCTCGCCACGAAAGTGATCTCCCCACACTGGTGAATGAAGAGCTACCACCCAGGCCCTCTGAGTGCCCCCACCCTGCCAGCTGCCCTTGCACCCAGCTCTCCTCGCATCTCCCTAGGCTACTCCCATGATCTAGTGACCACACTGTTGATGCCTGACCAGCAGGGACCTCCAGGACTCTGCATCCCTGTTATAGCTGGTACCTATTCCCTAATATTCTGAGTACCACCTCTGATTATGATATATTACATAACCAAATTCATAAATATATAATAATAATAACAACACAGTAATACCTACTGTTGTTTAGGGTGTGAAATGGTATTCTACTCTACTGAAGAAAGTATAATTTGGTGTCACTTTCTTGAAGGACAATTTAGCCACATAATGATAAAAGCCATAAAATAGATCTTTCCTTTGGTTCAGCAATTTCACTTCTAGGCATTTATCCTAAGGGAATAGTATAGGATGTACATGAAGGTATAACTGCAAGGTGAAAATCAATCTCTCCAAAAACTGAAGAAATGTATGTTAATGTGACGGGGAGATACTAACTTTCCACCATCAAATTGACAGTGTCAGGCAGAAAGCCACCCATGGTCCAAGGGCAAGAAAAACTAGGAACTCTCATGAACTACTAGCAGAAATGCCAATGGTCACAATTTCCTGCAGAGCATAAGGCACTGTTTAAAAGTACATGTTCAACTATTCCACTTCTAGAAAATTAACCTGAAGAAATCATTATAAATGTGGGAAAATTTTTACCTATAAGGTTATTCATCAAAATGTTTATAGTAAAAGAAAGCTGGAAACTACAAGTATGTCTATCAATAGAGAATTGGTTGAATAAATTATAGCATGTCAATATTATGGCTTTCTATGAAGTCATTAAAAATTATGTGATAAGAATATTTAATGATATAGGTAAAATGTTTCAGTTGTTTTATTAAATGAAAAAGCAGATTACAAAATGGTATGTCTGGTACAATTCCACTTTCATAAAATAAATATTTATTTACACACACATATACAGATTCTTTAAAATGAGATCATCTATGTAAAGCACTTAGAATCATAGCTTGCATGTAGTGAGAATTCAATAAATGTTAGCCATTATTTTTTAATCCTCACATCCACCCTATAAGGGAGGTATGTTTATTACCTCCATTATACAGATGTGGAAACTGAGGCACAAGGAAATGAAGTAACATCCCAAGATCACATACCTTATAAGTGGTAGAGAATTAATATATGTGATGCAATGAGAAAAATGACTGAAACATATTAAGCACTCCATTACTTTATAAACAATTTTGGGATCCTGTAAAAACAAAATTACTGATTTTACTGGATATTACCTTATCCTGGAAACTTATGGAAAAAAAACTTTTTTAAAAAAGCATCCCTACACCCACACTTGGCCATGGAGAAAACCTACCGATAATTCCTTTGTTTATTTCTCATCCCTATATCCTCTGTCTAAGCTCTCCTCAGTGCCAAGATGAGCATTATTTTTCATGGCCTTCAGGATAGAACCTCTAAAGAATCATCTCTAGGGGCCCTGAACTGAGCACTAGCGACACCAGTGGATGGGGCATCCTCCTTTACACCTATCTGATGCCCCGCCCAGGGGCCAAGGCTGCTTTCTAGAGCCAGTTTGCTCTTCCCAATGGATCCATGCTAAATGAAAACCCACCACTGCTGTTTCTTTACACTGGCTGATGCCTTCTCTGAAGTATTCAGTGGGAACAGGATTTAGCAAATCTCTCAGACATCAGAAACTCTCCTTTGCAGTTAAAAAGTGAATGTGGATGGTTTAAATAGAAAGGCAATTAGAAACACTCAAATGAAGTAAACCAAATTAGACTGTTTAAGGGGGACTACTTATTCGACACTAACCAGATGTTGAATTTTATAGTGGAGGCCTTAAGAGTTGAAGATGAGGGGCTGGGCGCAATGGCTCATGCCTGTAATTCTAGCACTCTGGGAGGCCAAGGAGGGAGGATCTCTCAAGGTCAGGAGTTCAAAACCAGCCTGAGCAAGAGCGAGACCCTGTCTCTACTAAAAACAGAAAGAAATTAATTGACCAACTAAAAATATATAGAAAAAATTAGCTAGGCATGGTGGCGCATGCCTGTAGTCCCAGCTTCTCGGGAGGCTGAGGCAGAAGGATTGCTTGAGCCCGGAAATTTGAGGTTGCTGTGAGCTAGGCTGACGCCATGGCACTCTAGCCCGGGCAACAGAGTGAGACTCTGTCTCAAAAAAAAAAGAGTTTAAGATAAGGGAGTGACACTTAGAACCTTGGATCTTTCACACTAATGTTGAGTTTCTTCAAGCAGGACCTTAACTATCAAAACATCCTGAACCTTATAACAGGCTGATGAGTCAGTGCAAGCACAAAGAAGACCCCACACTTTCTCCCTCCCTGCAGCCAGAGCACGGGGTGCTGCTAGCACACTGTTGCTCTGGGCTTTCCCTGCATGCAAAAGGAAATTACATAGAATTATGCATATCAGCAATGGTATGTGCATTTATACATAGCAATGAATAATAAGTCTGTACAACAATCCATGTTTCTTAAGCCATTCCAGCTTGAACATTTTAATAAACATGGATGACAACAATGGGGACAAACCACCCCTACCTAGATAATCACTCACTCCCCCTTAGCTTCCTTTCTGGTCCAGGGCTCCTTAAGATATCTCATGTGTCCTTTCAAACATCCCTTTTCCTCCTGGAGAGCTCTCAGTGGTCACTTACCACCCAGTGACCTCTCATCATCTCTGAGGGACAACAACTCCTATTCTTTTGAGTTCCTTGGTACCAGCCATCTTGGCTGAAGAAGGTTGTTGTCACATTTTGATGACACCCAAGTATGTGAAGACCTGCAAGCCAGCCTATTGGAGCAATCTTAGTGCCAAAATCCAGGGAAACACCCTCCTGTGCTCTGGGTCAGACTCTGGGTGCCCTTAGGTGCTAGTCTGTGGCTGCTCTGACCAGAATACCATCAGGCTCACTTCTTTTCCTGTTTCAGGGCTTTATTCCCAGAGGCCTAGCTCTCAACCCTCCCATTAGGCACAATTCTATCAAAGAAGGTGTAATTTGGTGCACGTCTAAGCTGACAAGTAAGTAGTCTGGCTACCCTGCAGCTGCCATGCTGGAGAGACCACGTGGAGAGGCCACATAGAGATAAACAGAGGCTAGAGGGCCCTCGGGTCTTTGAATCTTCCCAGCATCAACCACCAGACCTGTGAGTGAGTGAAGCTTCAAATGACTCTAGCCCCAGATTTCAAGCTGCCCCACAGAGATGAGCCTTCCCCACTGTGTCCTGTCTGAAGTCCTGGCCCACAGAATCTGTGAGCACAATAAATAGTTGTTTTACATACTCAGCTTTGGAGTCATTTGCTAAGCAGTCAACGTAACTGGAACAGAAGGGAAGGATGTTATTTGGATCTCATACTATACCATAGAACCCACTGTTACAAAGGTGACTTTGCAAATATCTGATTGATTCATTGTGTGTTGATTTTATTTGGTCCTTCTCTTGCAGTTATGGGATTCTCAGAAGATGCTGGTGTACAAGTAAAACCGTGGTTGCCAACCTGGTGGGACTGGGTCAGTTAATGGGCTTCAGCTGGAAGGGGGTCTACTCCCACCCCTCCAGTTATTATTATTTGTCACTGAAACTTCAAGTAAAATAAATTGGAGATGGATACCTTGCCAGAGATGCTGGAAGAAGGCAGTCCCTTTACAAAGGGAACTTCTCTACAGAAAGTCTCTTTGTTAGCTAGCAATTAGATTCATGAAATTAATTAAAACTGTTCCTCAATCAATCAACTAGGAACCCACTATGTGCTCGGTATGGGATACTGAGGAGGAGTATTTGAGTAAATTGAGTAAATTTAACTCAATTTAAAATAATTTTAAACAATAGGGGAATTTAGCTCATATAACAAGAAGTCCAGAGTAGGGCAGCTCGAGAGTTGGTTCATTCAGTGGCCCAACAGCGTCAGCAAGGATCCAGGTTGTTTCTCCACTTCTGCTCCACGGTCCTTGGTGTGTCCCCTCGTGGTCCCAACACGGCAGCTCCAGGCATCAACATGCAGGCATCGACAGGGACATGGGACAACATCCAGAAGGAAAAAGGGACCATTTCTTCTGCATGTATTCCTCAACTTAGACTATTTGTGATTTACCCTGTGGAACCGGATGTGGGCCCAAGCCCCTCTGGAGACATGGAGGGTGGACAGCAGGAAGCAGGATGTAGGCATCATCCAAACTTGGTTAAGGAAGATGCAACTAACTGACTGAGACAATTAGTCTCTAGTTACTAGACAATAATATCTCACATTAGTTAAACTTCCTCCTTCCCCGTCCTGAGGACGTCATAAGGAATAGCGTCTGCTCATAGTTATTGCTGCAGTGTCCTCATCTCTGTGGAGAAAATATGTGACTCAAAGAGCTAAAACCTAAGCTTGTCTTTTCTAACAATCACCTGCCCACGTGCACTTGAGCACCTTTAGAGAGATAAATAAACGGCACTCCTATCTTGATTGGCACCCCTTGTGGGTGAGAGCTAGTTGACAGCCACTGCCAACGGAGAAAGGAGAACGTCCAGTGAGGGGAGAGATGGGAGTCATTTGCCATTTATTAAGCCATAAACAGTGGCCACCACTCATCTCTCAGAGCAGGGGGCTAACAGGCCAAATCTAACTGGCCACCTTTTCTTATATGATGCACAGGCTACAAATGGTTTTCACATTTTTTTAATGGCTGAAAAAAAATCAAAAGAATATTTCATGATGTGACGATTATATAAAATTCAAATTTTAGTGTCCATAAATGAAAGTTTTTGAAACAGTCATGTTCATTCATTTAAACATTATCTATGGCTGCTTTCAAGCTACAACAGCACAGTTAAATAGTTGTGACAGAAGTTGAATGGCCCACGAAATCTAACATTTATTAAATACAATTCTGGCCTTTGACAGAAAAAGTGTGCTGACCCTTGTCTTGGAGAAAAAGCCCTGACAAGGGCCCCAGGCATCGGGTAGGGCTGTGCCCGGAGCCTCCAGAGGAGCTGGCCCTCAGCCCACCTGCAGACCCGCCTCCTCCTGGGACAGGAAGCCCTGATACTAACACATTTAGCACAGGGGTTCTTAGACCTGTAGAATCACCTGGGGAGCTTTTAAAAAATGCCATGCTTGTTCTCCATCTAGATCAATTAAATGAAAATCTCTTTGGGATGTGCCCAGGCATTCTTCCAAAAGCTCCCCAGGTGATCACACAGTATATAGTCAAGTTTGCAAACCACAGGTAGATGTTTGTTGCCAATGTCAGGCCTGGTTTCTGGAGCTTTTTCTAAGCAAATGCCATCACTCAGCCTCAGGCAAGTGTTTTGGGAACAGCCCATCAGCACCATGCTAGGGTGCAGGTGGGCAAAAAGAAGCGGAGAAGCAAGCTGCCTTTAACCCCACCTTTCATTTTTACAGGTGTGCAGCCAAATGACCTCACCTGTGTGCGGGTGAGTTCCTGAGGTTTCCCAGGCTGGGGAGTCCTTGCCACCAGGGCTCTCCTTGTATCTCATGCCAACTTTTGGCACAGAAAACACAGTGTCTCACTCTAGCTGCCACTTGCTGGTTTATTTCCCTTCATGTAAGAGGAGGCAAACAAGAGCCTGGTCACTGCCCCACCCAGGGACGGTTTAGATGTACTTCCTTCTTCTCTTTGGCATGTAGTTGGAAAAGATGAGCCACGGATAGTACCTTCTGTCCTTCACTCACTCACTTGATAGATGTTTACTGAGCACCTACTACTTACCAAGTCTACGAAGTTTAAGAATACAGTAATGAACACGAGCCCCAGAAGAGCTCATCCACTGGAGGAAGAGAGCCAAATGAGCCCCCTCCTCTGCAGTGCTGAGGGCTGCCCCCGAGGAGATCTGCAGGAGGCCACCAGGACTCTGAGCGGGGATATGATCATCTCTCCAAGGGGAAGATGTGCTAGGGCTGAGCTTGAAGAATTCCTTGTCAGGTGAAAGAAGACATCTCATGCTAAGGATAGAGCATGTCCAATAATATGGTGGCTGGAAAGAGTATGAGATGGATCTGACCGGAGCTGGGGCAGAAGTTGAGGCTGGAGATAAAATCTGGAGGCAGTTTGGGGATGGCAGATGGGCCAAGACCACCAGGACTGGAGGAAACTGTGGGAGTTTTTCAGGAGAAGGTGATCAGAAGGAAGCCCTGGCGCGGTGTGCTGGATTCTGGGTGACGGCAGGAACCATGAGCATGCCCATTGCTCAGGATGTGATAAGCTCCTAAACTACTGCCGTGAGGGGGGTGCCAGAGAGTCCCTGCCACACCCACCCAGTTCCGCCCCCCTCCAGCTTCCCAAGGTTTCCACCTCTCCTGTCTTCCTCTGCTGGCTCTACTCCCATCCCCAGCCAGGGCTGGCAGGAGAGAACAGCACAAATAACAATGCTGTTGGGGGAAGTTGGTTTTTTTTGTTTGTTTGTTTGTATTCTTTTCAAACACCTGTTTTAGATGATGTTAAGCCCCCAGAAAGGTCCCTGACAATTCTTCAAAATGGATTTTTTGAAGGGCTTCCCCTATAGGCCGATCACATCGCTGAAGCTCCGTGGTGCCATTGAGACAGTGTTGCTCTCTGGTTACGCCCATGAGCTCTGGCATCAGAAAGGGCTGGATTTGAACCCTAAAAAACCACTTACCAGCTGAACAACCTGGTCAAGTCATACAATCTCTCTAATCAGTCCCCTCATGTGTCAAATGCATATAACAGTACCCGCCTCCGGAGGTTGTAGTGAGGATGAAATGAGAGTAAAATAGAGCATTTGGCACAGAGCCGCGCATGTGAACCTGCCTGGTAGATTTGAGCTGCCATTATCACCACCTACCTTTGAGGCTCCAATGCACGTTCATTAAGTCACTCCTTCAAATGCCTCGTAATTAGTATTTATTGAGGGTCTTTCCATGCTCTGGCCATAGCTCTGGATATTGGGAACATGGAAGTGAGCAAGACTGTAAAGAGCCCCGCCCCCGTGGAGCACATGCATTTAGGGGGAGAAATGAGCTGTAAACAAGTAAGCAAAGCAATGAATAAGTTGATTACAGATTGAGAATGTGAAAAGAAGGAAACCAGAAGACATCAGTTATGTGATGAGCCCAAGACAGAGACCCTGAAGTGTTAATGGATGGAATGAAATGTTTAGGAAACTGAAAGAAGGGAAGGAGGCTGTTGGCAGCAGTTGGGGG
The DNA here is from genome assembly GCA_963574435.1 of Cheirogaleus major. NCBI lineage: Eukaryota > Metazoa > Chordata > Mammalia > Primates > Cheirogaleidae > Cheirogaleus > Cheirogaleus major. Next base: position 8,589 of record CAUYPO010121108.1, on the reverse strand, counting down.
CAGGTGGTACAAGACGAGGCCGGCTTGACAGGCAGGATCCAGATCATGTCAGGCCTTACAGACACTATGTGGACTTTGGATTTTATTCTAAGTCAATGAGAAGCCACTAAAAGATTTCAGGCAGTGTAAAGAATGACATGATCTGATTTACCTTTTTCTAAAAACACTATGGCTGAGCACAGTGGCTCACACCCATAATCCCAGAGTTTTGGGAGGCCAAGGTGGGAGGATAAGGAGACCAGGAGTTTAAGACCAGCCTGGGCAGCATAGTGACACCCAATCTCTACAAAAAAATTTTTTTAATTATCCTGGTGCAGTAGTGTGAACCTGTAGTCCTTGCTATCTAGGGACTGTGGCCGGAAGATGGCTTGAGCCCAGGACTTCAAAGCTGCAGTGAGCTACGTTCATGCCACTGCACTCCAACCTGGGCAACAGAGCAAGACCCTGTCTGTTAAAAAAAAAAAAAAAAACACTCTGTAAAGATTGAAAGAAAATAAGAGTGAAATTGGAAAATCCTGTTTTAAATCCATAGATGTCCATGTAAGAGACGACAGCTAGATAAGAACTATGCAGTGGAGCAGTGGAACAGTGGAGTGGAGCGCAGTGAAATATGCCACAGAGGTCATTCCAGTGGAGGAATTAAGGGTAATTCCTAGATGTTAGGCTTGAGCAACTATGTAGGAAAGTGGTGCCATTTACTAATATAGGGAACACCAGGGAAGAACCTGTTTTGACGGGAGTCCTTAGATCTGTTTTGGAAAGTATACATTTGAGATAGCTTATAGATATACTGGTAAAGACATCTTGTATGTGGTTGTATATCTGATCTGGAGTTCACTGCTGAGGTCAAAGCTGAAAATATAAATGAGAGCATCATAAGGACATTGGTGAAACGGAATGATATGCCCAGGGATGAAGTGTAGATGGAGAGAGGGGAGCTCATGGGAGACTCGAAGACGGGGAGACAGAGAGGATGAGTGGGACAGGCAGGGAGGGAGGGAAGGCCCTGAGGCACACTGCTGTGAGTAGCCGGGTGGAGCAGAGGACCTCAGCACGAGACCAAGGTGATGGGAGTGAGTTGCCAGAGGGATTGAAAGTAAACAAGAAGAAAGCAGATCGGGAGGGTAGACACAGCAGCAGGAGGGAGAACAAACCTGTGGGGTGCTGATGAGCAGTCCAGGAAGAAGAGGACAGAGAAGTAGCCATTGTATTGGCAGCATGAAGGTAGTTGGTGGCCTCAGCAGAGCTGCCTCAGTGGAGCAGTAGAGGCAGGACCCAGAGTGCAGCAGCCTGGAGAGCGAGTGTGAGGTGACCAAGGGGAGGCAGGGGGAGTAGACAGCTCTCTGGAAGGTTTTCACTGAGAGGAAGCAAACGATCAGGAGGGCAGGAGGACGCAGGATGAGAGTGAATTTATTTTGTTTCATTTTAAGGTAGGAAATATTGCAGCATGTTTGTAAGTGAGGAAAAGGATCCAGCAGAGAGAAGATCGATGCATGAATGATGAGTTAACCACAGGAGTGAAGTTGTTGAAAAGGGGAGTTACTTTCTTCCCCCTCTTCATACTGTACTCTCTGTACTCTTCAGATGAAAGTCACTATGTGCAGCCCACACTTAAGGAGAAGAGAGTGTGGTGGACTAAATAATATCCCCCAAATATGTCCCGTGTTAATCCCCTGAACCTGTGAATGGCACCGAATATGTCAAAAGTGACTTTGCAGCTGTGATTCAATTAAGGATCTCGGCGCACGGAGATTATCCTGGATTATCCGAATGGGCCATAATTGCAATCACGAGTGTTCTCATAAGAGGCAGGCAGAGGAAGGTTGACACAGAAGAGGAGAAAGCAATGTGGCCACAAGGACAGAGATCGGAGCAATGTGGACAGCAGTTACCACCGGAAGAGGCAAGGAATGGCTTCTCCCTAGAGCCTCCAGAGGAAGCATAGAGCTACCGATACCCTGATTTTCATTCAGTGACACTGATTGCAGACTTCTGGCCTCCAAGACTGTAAAACAATAGATCTTTGTTGTTTTAAGTCACCAAGTTTGTGGTAATTTGTTACAGCAGCCACAAGAAACTAATACAGAGAGCTATGCTCCACCTTCTTGAGGGTGGAATGTCTTTATAAATGATTTGGAATCCTGCTGCATTGGAGATTTGTCTCTTTGCCCCAATTCATGTAGTTATTCAATCACTTGTTTACATCAGTATGGACTCATAAATATTTATTTTATACTCTGAGTTATAATCCAACACTATTTTGTTCCCCACATGCTTTTAAAAGACAGATGTCTTACTCTGTGCAGGTGACCTACCATGTCCCTAGGTGCCTCTGGCAGGGCACATGAGGAGGTTCTAGGGACTAGATGGAGATTTGGAAGATGAGTTTTTCCATCCCAGTGACTGTGGCCTGAGGGTTGTGTGTGCAAACTTTGAAACAGATGTAGGGTAATAAACTTGCCATTAAAGCAGTAATGCAAAAGACAATGTTACTCACACATACAAAATAGATTTTGCATACAAGTGAACAAATGGATAAATTATTAAATATATCTGTAAAATATTTGTCAATTCTTCTCAGTAATACAAGTTAACAAATATCTTAGTTTGATCAGGTTGCTATAACAAAATACCTTAGACTGGGCAATTTTTTTTTAAGACAGAGTCTTGCTCTGTCTCCCAGGCTAGAGCATCAGCCTAGCTCACAGCAACCTCAACTCCTGGGCTCAAGCAATCCTCCTGCCTCAGCCTCCCAAGTAGCTGGGACTACAGGCATGCGCCACCACATCTGGCTAATTTTTTTCTTTTTTAGTTGCCCAGCTAATTTTTTTCTATTTTTAGTAGAATGGAGTCTTGCTCTTACTCAAGCTGGTCTCGAACTCCTGACCTCAAGTGATCCTCCTGCCTCGGCCTCCCAGAGTGCTAGGATTACAGGCGTGAGCCACCATGCCTGGCCTATACTGGGTAATTCATAAACAACAGAAATGTGTTGCTCACAGTTCTGGAGGCTGGGATGTCCATGATGAAGGCACGAGCAGATCAGGTGTCTGTTGAGGCAGAAGGGAAAATCAAACTCCCCCCAGCCTCTTTAATGGGGGCACTGATCCCACTCATGAGGGCAGAGCCTTCATGACCTGATCGCCTCCTAAAGAGCTCGCCTCTTAACACCGTTGCACTGGAGACTAGCTTTCAACATTTGGATTGGGGGGCGGGGAGACACAAACATTCAGACCATAGCAACAGGGAATTTATATTTAAGAACAAAAAAGTTAATCCGGGTCTTGGTTGATATCACTGATGGATTTTAGTCCCCCTGAACTAAGCAAGTACCTCGGCTACAGTCTATTTTCTTCATAAATACCTCAAGGCAAAGCCGCTCCACACCCTTATGTAGATCTCACTCAAAAAATGTTGTGCTCCTTACAGACAAGGTTGTCCTTGTTTGTAGCAGAAGTCTCTTCGGCTTTAGTTTCAATTTTCAGCCTTCCAGAGATAAAAAGAGAGAGAGAAGGAGAATGTGTGTTTTCAAAAAGTTTTAATGCCCAAATTAGGCTGGGGACAAGGAGGGCTGCAGAGGCAGTGGTACCTGGGGGACCGGGGAAAGGAAAGGGCCTTTGTTTAAGAACTAGATATACAGGCCTCTCTGGTTTCCCTCCAGGGCCATTAGTTAGGCGGTCACAGCCTGGTCTCCAGCAGTTAGAAAGGCAGCCTTTGGCACAGGACAGATCTGGGTTTTCGTCTTGGCTTTACCTCCTACCAGCTGTGAAACTTTGAGCAAGTTACCTCCCTGTGTCTCATTTTTCTCATCTGTAAAATGGACACCATATCTATGTCACAGGTCGTGTGAGGAGTAGGTGGCTACACAGACCACGGCAGGTCCTCAGCTGACCTTAACCAGTCCTGGCAGTATGTTAGGGGCTCGATCCCCACCTTCCTCTCCCCTCCCACACTGCACAGGTGGGCTCCTGAATTGTTCTTGCTGCCTTAAATCATTATAGCCCCAAACTGCAATCTGTAATGTTCCTTCTAATCCCAAACAGGACCCTTCAGGCCAAAAACTTACCTTCTGCCTTGGGTTTCTGAGGATACCCTTGATGAGGCTAAAACTGAGCTCCAGCCCATCTTGCCTAGCATGCACTAACCCCTTCTCTGGAGCCTGGTGCATCCTACTTTTACCCTCGCCTGCTGGCTACAGCCCTGTTTCTCCTCCCACACACCTCTCTAGAACTAGAGCCTGGCTCAGAACCTCCTATTGCCTCACCTCAGCCACCAGCCATGGCCCCAAGGATGCTGGCACAGGCTGCCTCAGACTGGAGGTCATTGGGCCCTCTAAGATTCTGACACCCAAATGCCACCCACCTCTCAGTCCCTCTAGCCCTTGCCCACACTCTCTAGCCAACTCCTGCTCTGCTGACAGCCTGCTTGCCTCACAGCTGAGGCACTGACTGAAGGGTAGCCATTCCCTTGTTTTACCCCTCTCAACAACTTCTGAATTGTCCCATTTCACAGATGAGGAAACTGAGCCCCAGAGATATTCAGTGATTTGCCCAATGTCACATGACTAATAACTTCCAGAAAACTTGGGTTCCCCTGACCTCTAATTTGGGTTTGCTTGGCTTCCTGTGTCACAGATCCAAAGCTCTGGAGGGCCGGCTCCCTAATTGCACTCTGGATGGCAGAGAATCAAACATTAAAGGCTTGGCAGGTAGCGCTATTCCTGACTCCCAGGCATTTGGCATTGGTTGGTGTATGTTTCCAGAGATACTTTTCTAACGGAGGAAAAAAAGAGGTAACACATTTCTGTTTGACAAATAAATGTATGATCCCAAGGACTCCACAAATTTTGTAAGCCTTCAAATAGCACCGAGACCTGCCCAAGTGGGAGAGACAGAGAAGTATTGAGTTGGGCAGAAACATCTGAATTTTATTGCAAAGGGTCCCTTTGGGATATAAGTGCTGTTAACATGATCCCGGGGGAGGGCAACAGGATTTTCCGATGCTCTCCCACACTCAACGGTACTCTGTATCTCAGAGGTCCGGGGGGCCTTGGTGTCTGACTAGCCTGAAGCTTGGCCTTGGAGTCCTGTGTGGGCATAGGTAGGCACAATGCAATCAGCCCTGGTGGCCTTGAAAGCCACATTAGACATCATCAGGAGGCAAAGACTACAACTCATGAGTCTGGAGCAGGCGTCCTCAAACTACGGCCCACGGGCCACATGCGGCCCGCCGAGGACATTTATCTGGCCCGCCGGGTGTTTTTGCCACCGCTGCCTGTCCTGCTTAGCAGCCAACTTGTCCCGGGCCCACAGTGCGCACTCTCCAACAGTCTGAGGGACAGTGATCTGGCCCCCTGTTTAAAAAGTTTGAAGACCCCTGGTCTGGAGGGAAAGATGCCCCCATAACCCTCATCACCATCAGAAATGACCTTGTTACTGTAATTGTTTACATGTAGGTCTCTCTATGTATGGTCCATAGGGTCAAGGTCGTGGTCTATTCACTGCTGGATCCCTGGCTCCTACAACACAGCAGGCGATCAGTAAATATTCTTCGTGTGTATATATTCTATTTTTCAACTTGGATCTTCTGTGTTAGCCACCAGCAAGACAAAGGGTACTATGCTCTCATGGTCGTGGGTGGGGAGCATAGGGAAGGTCAAGAGCATTGCATAGCTCTGTTTTAACATTTGTTTGTTTCAAATAACAAGTACTATAACGAATTTCTTTGCCAAAAGGCCCATCTTATTAAATCCACCAAGTAGCAGCCCTATCCAGCACTTAAGTGTAGGTAATGATGATTACTGTTGGCTATCATTTACTGATTGATCATCACATGCTATGAGTACATTGTCTCAACAAGTTCTTAAAGCAACTCTCAGATTTGTATTATTATCCCCATTTCACTGATAACCTGAGGTTTAGAGAAGCTAAGAAACGTCTGTAATCCTAGCTCTCTGGGAGGTCGAGGCAGGAGGATAGCTCAAGGTCAGGAGTTCAAAACCAGCCTGAACAAGAGTGAGACCCCATCTCTATTATAAATAGAAAGAAATTGATTGGCTAACTAAAAATATATATAGAAAAAATTAGCCGGGCATGGTGGCGCAGGCCTGTAGTCCCAGCTACTCAGGAGGCTGAGGCAGGAGGATTGCTTGAGCCCAGGAATTTGAGGTTGCTGTGAGCTAGGCTGATGCCATGGTACTCTAGCCCAGGCAACAGAGTGGGACTCTGTCTCAAAAAAAAAAGAAACTTGGCATACAACTGTTAAGCAAGGACACTAGATGTAAACCAAGTCTATCCAAAGCCCCTGGTCTTAACCACTATTCTATACTACCTCTCACAAGGTCACAAAATAAGTGAATTGCCTTTTCTTTCTCTCTCTCTCTCTCTCTCTCTCTCTCTCTCTCTCTCTCCCCTCTCTCTCTCTCTCTCCCCTCTCTCTCTCGTCAAAATTTCACAAGGAAAGATATCCAGCCCAGATTCTCCTTTCTGATCTGGATTATTCAGTTATTTCCTGGGAAGCAGCAAAACTGCCTTTCTAAGTTGAGTGGGTCAGTGAGGTCATCTCTCCCTGGTGTGCTACCAGAGTCAGATCAGAGCAACTGAAGTGGAGATTGTCCATGGCAACCCTTAACTGCCCAAGAATAATACAGATGGTGGCAGCATAATGACAGGAAATTGTGTTTTCAATCAACTTGTGGTTTTCCCTTTGTGGGTCTGCCCTTTCTCCTTTCATCTCTCTGGGAAGAGATGGGCATGAGTGAATTAATTTACAGAAGTGTGCCAGAGCTCTGAGAATGTGGTGCCACTTCCAAGGCCCCTGAGATGATCATCTTAATGAAATCCTCATTAGGTCATGTCCATCCCTCTACCTAGGAACGACCAAGACCTACCCAAAATTCTTCCTGATAGTATTTTAAATAATGAAGATATTGTGGGCTCCTACAATCCTCCAAGGAGGTGGTTCTTCCAAGGGGATTTTAAAAAATGTATTCTCTCCTGTTAAATTTGTGGTTTCCTGTAATAGCTTGACATAGGCCACAGCCTCATCTAGCATCCCTCTCTTCCCTTGAACCCTCAGACTTCACCAGGTCAGCCATTACATTAACTCCCAAGACAATGTCATCTCTGTCCCCCTGGACAGGAATGAGCCCTGGGACTCCATCTAAAGGAGGTCACAGCTCTGACTGATTCAGGAAAAATGAAGGTCATCCAGTGTCCGGTTTTTAGAGAAGGGTTCCATAGACATCCCAAATTCTATGCTCTCAGAAGAGCCACCCCACACCATTTCTAGTGGCTGGCTCAAAGAAAGCCAAGCAATAGCCCTCAGCATTCCATCGGGGCTGACAGTCCAAAATCAACCTCCCTTCTGCTCCACGGGCAGTGCACTCCCTTCTGTGTGCCAAGAAAGTGGTACTTTCGCTGGGGGGTCAAACGGAAAGGAAAAGATACATAACCGCAGCTGCACTACGTCATGACGTCAGGGTCTGGAAACTGAAGAGGGCACAGGATGGAGAAAGGGGAGGGATGTTTGTTTGGAAACCATCTCACACAGTCCAAATTAAACAGACTCTTTGCTCAAGTCCACTTTCCATCACTGCCCCTCTCTCTACTAATTCTTACCTCTCCTAAGAGCTCTGTTTCAACCCAATGTCCCACTGCTATAACAGTCTGAGGAATGCTTGCTGATCCTCTAAGGGCCTGAATTGCCCATGTAAACTTAATATCATCTGTCCAATTTTAAAATGCCAACAACAGACCAAGGCGCAGATCTTCTCTTTGAAGTCTTTCCTGAAAATTTCAGCCAACTCTAATCTCTCTTCTTCCTCACTAGTCTTGAAATTTACTGGCTGTATCATCCATTTGAGCACTTGAGACTCTGTTCAGCCCAACAGAGACTATGTCTTGATTATTCTCAGATTGTTTCATATACCATGTTTCCCCCAAAATAAGACCTACCCATAAAATAAGCCTTAGAAAGATTTCTAAGCCTTTGCGCAATATAAGCCCTACCCCGAAAATAAGACCTAGTGATGGGCATGAGCGGTAAAGAAGACGAGCAGCCCTTCTCATCTGCCCCATCATGACAGCTACTGTCCCAGAGGTGACCAGAAGGTGCAGGCAGCCCCACCAACAAGGTCAGCTCCCCCTGTCAGGTCCTGGCATCCTGTATGTGCTGCAAGCTGAGGCTTTGAGGGGAAAGTCTCCTCAGTGAAGTGAGGAGCAGGATGCTCCACTTTAGGTATTGTGTGTCCCCAGGGGAGGAAGGAAAGTTGTGGCTTCCATTTTACTCAGCACTGTGGGCCTCTCACCCCCCACGAACACCAGAGGATAGGGGAAATGCTTCAGCAAGCAGTCTCCTACTGAGTCCAGAGAGATCATTTCTGCTCCACTGTGCAGATTGGACCCAGTGTTCACTGGATCTCTGATAAATAAGCCAGCCCTGCTCATTTAATGAGAGCTCTATTGCTCAACATGAGAGATTGGGGCCAATGGTTCTAAAGGAAATAGAGTCGCAAGAAATTCAGGATGGAATTCGGGGTTTGGAGAGTTATGATGATGTTCCAGAAGAAGACGACTTAACTATATTTGAATA
>CAUYPO010121107.1:0-10168 GCA_963574435.1 Cheirogaleus major | reverse complement strand
TTGAAATTAACCAAAGTTAAATAACATTAAAATTGTATGTCCTCCATTGCATGAGTCACATGTGGCTCCCATATTCTCGCAGAAAGTTCTGTTAGGCGGTGCTGTCATAGCCTAGATTCTAGGCCCTCGCAGCTTTGCTGTTTGAGGTCGGGGAACAGGGGATCTTGGCCCTTGCAGAAAAGCCAGAGCTTGACAGGCTTCCGTTAAGTGAACTGCCATTACCTCGAGCTGCTTGACATTCCGGAAAATTCCTGATTGTCTCAAAAATAAATATCAGTCCTTAACACGTTAACTGCCATGTGAGTTGTATTTACCTCATGCTAGTTTTGAGCCCAGGACCTGTGAAGCATATGTAACTCATGTCTCTTTACCTTGGGAGCTAGTTGTGTATAACTCACGCACAGAAAACAATAAGAAATAACATTTTTCATTAAATCATAAAGGATCGTTTTGTCTTAAACGCTTTTATTCTATTTTCGTAATAAAACACCATGGCCCCAAGGAAAAAATTTTTTTCTAATGCGGCAGTCAATGTATTAAACTTAGCGTCTGGTTCTTCCCAGTGGTCTCAAGCCCTTTTGTGACACCCATGACCTTCCTTCCCTTTTTGACCCTCCTTCCGCTTCTAAGTGGCTTGTAGCAATGTCCTGTCGTTTGCGTTTTATACTCTGCTTTCACATCCCCGGTGGCTTTCCTCTTCTGTTCCCTTTGCCTAGAATACTCTTCCCTGGGCTGCCCCCTCCTGCCCCCCAGGAGGCCCTCTCCCGGGCTGATTCTGTGCTCCCCTGTCTGAGCACATGGCTTTGGGACATTAGTTTGCATCAGTCTTTCATATTAGACGACAAGCTTCTGGAAAGCAGGGCTGTGTCCCTGGTGACCACACAGCGCCTGGCACGTTTGCACTCACAGGCTTTAACCTCTCGGTTCTGTGACTCCTGCGGCGTGAAGCTGATCCTGCCTGCTCTGCCCACTCCTGAGGGTGACCCTCCCTTTCCTGGGCAAGGCTTGCTTCCTAACTCAGGGCTGGTCTCTTCAGCCATGGCATTTGGGGCAGGTGGCATCATTTTGGGAGCTGCTCACCTCCCTACCATTACTCATTGGATTTTGGTTTGGGTTTGGGTTTGGGTTTTTTTCCTGTTTTAAGAAATCCTAGTTCACAGAGTCTTCGGTTTAACAAATGAGTCAGCCTCTCCTAGCGAGTGCCACTCACTGGAACTTGCTGTTTGCCCCGTTACAACCCAGTTCTATTCTTTCTTTCCCAGTCACCGTTTCAGGTGCCAGACTTCTCACCCCTCAGTTTCCTGGAATAGGTTTGAATTTTGCTCTGCAACAAGGGGAGAAGGAATTTGACTTGTTCCCTGTGACAGTGTGGGGACATGAGTCTGGGCTTGTGCATGGGGAATGGCATTAGCTGAGAGAAAGAGGACTGTCGTCCCTGATCTGAGAGGATATCGGGCCAATGGGAGGCTCTGCAGGAGGCAGTTCTGGCTCACTGTAGAGGAAGCACCAGGGGTGGCCTCCCCAGACAAGCCCGTCCTCACCATACCTGCTCAGCCACGTGGTGGGACCGTGGTAGGAAAGCTGAGCACGGCTGGAGCAGGACAGTGTCTCTTCCCTGATTTCTTTGTTCCATTCTGAGTTCTGTGGATTTTTCCAGTATTGGTGCTTTAGGGGTGGCTATGACATGTTTTATACTCGGAGAGCTGGTTCACAGTGAAGCTTTATACTTTGGTGGCCAGGGTTTGGATCCAGCTCGAGTCAGTGTCCCTGTCATCGGCGGCCATGCTGGGAAGACCATCATCCCCCTGATCTCTCAGGTACGTGTGTGTGACTTTGCAGGAAGCTTCCAGATCGTGAGCCCCTCTCCCAGGGCCTGCTTTGAGGCAGTCCAGACAGACCTGAGAAGACTTGGCTGTCCACTGTGTTTTGAAAGGATTCTTGCTGTGGCCAGAGGTGCTCACAGCAGCCAGCTCTAACACACAGTGAGAATCCTGTTGGAAACATCACTGAATTCCCGGTTAGGTTAAAGCGGGTGAAGGTGCTTTGTTTAAAATGAGTTGAGACAAGCCAAACACCACAAGAATGAGATAGATCAACTTGACATCATAACCCTTGACTATAATGCACTGAGAAAGAACAAAGTATTTGTGGTTTTCTTGCCAAAAGCATAACTTTACAAGAAAATCATGAAGCATCTCACATATCCAAATTGGAGGACATTCTACAAAAGGAATGATCAGTACTAGGAGACAGACTGAATGCAGGGTGAGGTCCTAGCTGGGCACCTGGAACAGAACAGTGGGACAGTGGTAAGAAAATTGGTAAAATCTGAATAAGGTCTGTAGTTAATAATATTTATATTAATTTCCTGTTCTTTATGCTTGTGCTATGGTTGTAGAAATGGTAGCATTAGGCTAAGCCAAGTGACAAAAATCTTTATACTAATTTTATAACTTTTCTCCAAGTCTAAAATTAGTCCAAAATAAAAATTTCTTTTAAAATGAGTAGGGCCCTAACTAAGCCTCCCAACAAAGTTGATTTGTCTTTGTCATTTTTCTATAAAGAAAGTCTTGGTTTCCCATGCAGTGGTGGGAGGGAGCCCCCCTCTGTGAGGACAGAGCTGGGTGGGTAGGGAGTGGTGGCCTAGAGGCTTTGGGGACCAGGACGAGCCAGCAGCTGCTCAGTGACCCACGGCTTGCCTTGTAGTGCACCCCCAAGGTGGACTTCCCCCAGGACCAGCTGACAGCGCTCACCGGGCGGATCCAGGAGGCCGGCACAGAGGTGGTGAAGGCCAAAGCTGGAGCAGGTAGAGTCTCCGAGGCCGTCCCCTGGGCAAGGGCCTGGGCAAGAAGTGGATAGTTTTCGGTGTTTCATTGGCATTCATTGGTAAGAAAGATCTACATGAGAGGGCAGCTCAGCTTGCTTTGGGGGGTCAACAGGCATTTTTGAGGTTGGCAAAGCTAATTCCATGTCATTTTTGAGTAAGTAAAATTAAAGGATGCTGGCCAGGATTCTTGACTTGTTAAGCTGGAAAACTTGCAGATACCTTAGCTGGCGGGGCAGGCTCACCTGGACTTCACGGCTGTGAGGTCAGCGTGGTGACCTGCCTGTGCTCTCCTAGGCTCTGCCACCCTGTCCATGGCATATGCTGGTGCCCGGTTCGTCTTCTCCCTTTTGGATGCAGTGAACGGAAAGGAAGGAGTTGTTGAATGCTCCTTCGTTAAGTCACAAGAAACGGACTGTACCTATTTCTCCACACCGCTGCTGCTGGGGGTGAGTATCCGGAGAGTCACCGCTGTGTAGGATTCAGGAGCTCTTCCCTGTCCGCTTGCTCCGAGATGCAGATTTCCCTTGTGCAGGAACTATACCCCTGCCTGGCGTGTTCTTGGGTTTTTGAAGGTAGAAGCACATCACAGAATTTAGAGCTGGGAGAAGTCGCAGGCTGTGAAGTACAAACCTCCCAGCACGTGAATGTCATTCCCTGTGGATTTGACAGCGGCTCCCCGAGTGTGATTACTGATCAGACGCTCCTTCTGTCTCAGGACAGCTCAGACAGCTCTAAAAGAAACAGCTCTCCTGCACCCACCTGACACCATCACTCTGTAGCTTATATGTGTTCATTCTGTTTTATTTCAATAGATTGAGGGGATGCAGGTGGTTTTTTGTTATATGGATGGCTTGTAGAGTGGTGAAGTCAGGGCTGTTAGTGTACCTGTCACCTGAATAGCGTGCATTGTACCCGATAGGTAGTTTTTGATCCCTCACCCCTTTTCACCCTCCCTATATGTGTTCATTCTTGTTCTGACTTCACATGCTACAAGGCCTAGTCCCTCTTCCAGGAGAGCCTGCTTCCTTGTTCCACACCCCACTGGCTTTCCTTCTTGGGATGTGCATCTAGGACACAACCATGTGGTCACATTGCTGGCTTCAGTGGGCTGTTTGGGGTCAGCTGTCTGGTCTGGTTGACACTTACTGAGACTTTAGCAAGCAGAAACCCTCAGGTTTTATAACCCATCCAGCCAGGTTTCCATTTCTCAGGTGTGGGCAGACGCATGTGTTGTTGGCTTCATCACATGTCCAGAAAGGAAGTTTCATGACTTGCTGGACTACCCCCAAGCCTTTCCTAGATATACTCTGATTCTCAAAGATCGTTAGACAAGGCCCCTGGCCATGGTGGAGAGACAGATGCTCTGCAGGTGTGTGCAGAGTGTGGCAGACCTGCAGGTGAGGGACACCCAGGTCTGATGGTCCTAGAGCTAAGGAAGGCTTTAGGAGGAGATGACACTGAAGCTGAATCTGAGGCTTTTGTGGCATAAATGATGCTCAGTTTCGGAAGATGAGACAATGGCAGAGACACATGTTTTGCTAATGTCAGACATTTACCTACTTACTTACAATTTGATTCAGGTGAATATTAAAATGTTGGTCAGGCACATTGGATTATGCCTGTAATCCTAGCACTTTGGGAGGCTGAAGTGGGAGGATCGCATGAGGCCAGGAGTTCAAGACCAGTCTGGGCAACTTAGCAAGAACCACCCCCCCCATCTTTACAAAATAAGAAAAATTAGCCAGGTGTGGTAGTGGATGCCTGTAAGCTACTGTAAGCAGCCTCCCAGCTACTTGGGAGGCTGAGGCAGGAGGATCACTTGAGCCCAGGAGTTTGAGGCTACAGTGAGCTATGATGATACCACTGCACTCCAGCCTGGGCAACAGAGTAAGATCCTGTCTCAAAAAAATAAATGTTTCTTCAGTCCTTTACCAACTTGAGAAAGAGGCTAGAACCCAAAAATAGGCTCTGTCAGGGAGATGCTGTTAAGTGCTCCTGAGGGTTGAGTGCCACCCCTGCCAAGTCATCTTCGCGCTCGCTCACAGCCTCCTTGGTAGACAGGACACTCGTTTTATAGATGAGGAAGCAGATTTAGAATGTAAGGAATCGTCCAAGGCACAAAGTCAGGTTCCCAGCCTAGGACTGTCTGACTCTGAAGCCAGAGTTCCTGACTGCAGCTCAGACCCACCTGTCCCCAGTCAGCGCAGCACGCTCAGGCCACCCAGAGCCCACAGGTGTAGACAGTCTTGGCAGAGCTGATGAAGTTACAAGTTGGGTTTTCTGTAACAAATTGTTTTGTGGAAAGTTCATTTTAAATTTTTACCACCTCCTTCTCTCCTTCAGAAAAAGGGCATTGAGAAGAACCTGGGCATTGGCAAAATCTCCTCTTTCGAAGAGAAGATGATCGCCGAGGCCATTCCTGAGCTGAAGGCCTCAATCAAGAAAGGAGAAGACTTTGTGAAGAACATGAAGTGAGAAGCACTTGGGAGCAGCCAGTTTCCTTAATTTATTAAGGCATCATGTCACTGTAAAGCCATGTCAGATATCTTTGTATTTTAATTCATTTTGATGATAATTATTAATGCATCATCCCTTCCAAATCATGGGTGGGTCTGTTGGCGCATCAATAAAAGCAGTCTTTGATTTCCTTTTTCAAGGCCCCTTCTATGAATGGTGTGCTTTCTCCCCCATGAAAGCTAACTTCAGTATCTGTCACTCCTTTTCATTGCAAATCAGAATTAGATATTATCTAACTATTTGACTGAAGCATGGTGGTTTCTTCAGTAGCTTCAAAAGAGTCTAAAATGTTTATTTCTGAAATAGGACAAAATATTCAGTTTCTCAGTACCTGCTGCTCCCAGCCCTTCTCTCCGCACTATTGCATCACTCAGGTGTGTAAACTGGAAGAAGGGTCAACTCCTGAGTCCTTGTTGGGGTTGTTTGCCCTCATGGGGTCATAATTCAGCAGTTAATGCTCGGCAGCCATTTTCTGTCCCTAATTTGTGTTGTGTTTTCTGGCTAAGCAAATAGCTGCCTTGGCTGACCTCTGACCCCCTCTGAATTTCACCTATGACTGGGCTGTGATGTTCAGTGACAGAACTCACAGCCGGAGCTGTGAGGAAAGCGGGTGGGGGCTGCACACAGATACCCAAGACTCGGGCTGCTGCGTCAGCGCTGTGCCATCTGCCGTGGAAGGGGCAGGGTTTTCTTCAGTGGCCTACAGAAAGGGCTTTGTTGGATTGAGGGGAGGAGAATTAAGAGATTTGGCTCCCTTTGGGGGCAGTCTGTTCTCCAGCTGTGGCCTCTGGAGTGGAAACTATACCTGAGAAGGAACTTTCCAACAGCAGGTGGTGACCTTCCATTGTAGGGCGGAAGTGGGAAGGAGGTGGCAGTATGCCCAGTGGATAGACACTGATTTACCCACAAGAGCTTTTTTTTAAACTAAAACTGAGATGAATTTTACCATAAAGGATGGCATCATTGTTTTCTTATAAGAATAAAGATGTTCATTGTATAAAACCTAAAAGTAGCTAAAAAATAAAGCAAGAAAGTAATCACTGCTAATATTATTTGTCCTCTTGCATACTTCACTAGTAGAGATAATGTAGCCTGCTCTTCTGGTTAACTGTTACTATGTAGCAATTTCCCCCTCCTTGATATAGCTGCTTTCAAGAATTTTTATCTCCGGACTGACAAGGCTCAGCTGGGTGGTTCTTCTCACCATGTGCTGTCAGCTGGAGGCTTGGCTGGCCTGGAATGTCCAAGCTGATGGCTGCTGTTTGGGAGATGCCTGGAGAGCTGGACTTCTCCCCATGGTAATGGGCCTTTCATTCCTCTACAGCAAGGTGGACGGGTTCCTTGATGGCTCAGAGTTCCCGGAAGTGTGTAAGCAGAAGCCGCTGGGCTTTAAGGCAGGCTCAGAACTGACACAGCCTCCTTCATGCCACATTCTCTTGGTTAAAGCAAGTCACAGGGCAAGCCAGGTGCATTGTGTGTGGGAACCACCCACAGCCTGGGAGGTCTGGTTCTTTGGGGACCACCTTTGGAGAGGAGCTGCCACAACTGGGATCCCTTCACTGTGCGTATGTCTGTAGTCACTCTCGTCACTTTTTCAGTAACTGGATAATCATTAGGGTGAACATATCCATAATTTATTCCACTGTTGTTGGATAATTAGGCGATTTAGATTTTCATGACTATAAAGAACACGACCCTGAACGTCATTGTACTTTGGATTGTTTCCTCCCGGTGGGTCTGCATGCAAGGCACTGTGCCAGCTCTGAGGTGCACTTGCTAGTTCATAGGATTTTTGTAGTGACCCTAACAGGCAGGACACAAGAGCCAAGTCGTGTCTTGGTCTAGGGTGCTCACTGCTCATCTCCATATATCCGGGTTACCACACAAGAACCTCCCAAAGAGTTTGCTCAAGGATTCCAGCCCCCACCCTTCCAAAGTTTAGATCTCGAAGTCATAGGAGAAGGGCCTGGAACTTAAAATATTCCAGATTATGCTGAGGGGATGGGGGTGTTCTTTTGACACTATAGGCGCTCACAGATAAGTCAGTGCTCACAGGTAAGACAGGGACATGAGCATCTGCAGGAAAAAAATGCAGATAAGGTACCATGAGACTCCATAGGAGGATGCGGTTGCTCCTGAGTGTCTTGACAGAGCCAGGATCAGGGAGGACTGCCCCCATGGAGATACTCGATGAAGAAGAGGGAGAGGAGGTGGCATTTGCACTGGCCATGCAGGCTGGGTAGGGTTTCAGCCAGCAGGGAGGCAGGATGGGCACTTAAGGCAGCAGCAGGGGCAGGTTGGCCTGAGGGGCTTGGTTCAAGGTTTGGGGATCAGCCCACTGACTTTCAGCCTGGGGCCTCCATGAGGGGAGCAGATAGTGTGGGGAGAGTCTTGACTGCCAGGCTGAAGCGCTTGGGCCTCATCTGTAAGTAGCAGGGACAGGGTGTCAAAGGTGCTGGGCAGGATGGTGACACAGTGGCCCCAGCTGCTCAAACTCCACCAACAGGGGTCTTGTTGACACAGATTATGACCCAGGAGCCTGGGACGGGGCCCAAATGCGGCATTTGGAGCCAGCCCCAGGTTGTGCCTGTGCTGCCGGCACCCACGACCACTTGAAGGAGGAAAGATGTGGCGGCAGGAACCACTCAGGATGCTGAGGGCCAGAGAGAGATAGGGTAGCAGTGTGGACAGGGGTGTGGCAGGGACATAGAGGGAGCACATCAGCGTCTTCAGCCCCCTTTCTGTCACCCTGAAGGCCACCAGCAGGTTGTTGCCAGCCGAATGGGTCAAGCCAACTTCACCCCCCACTTCCGAGAGCTCCGATTATCCGCCCTGCAGTGTGCTATCCGCCCTCCAGTGCGCACAGGAACTGCCAGCCCCACTCCACTCCCGTCCCCTCTGCGAGGAACAAAAGGCCAGGGATTGCATGTATGGTGTTAATGACCAGAACGAGGTGGCTGAGGCCTTTGCCTGGGGAAGCTGAGAACCAGCCTTTGAAGAGCAGAGTGTAGGAGCAGTGGGGCGCCCGCAGGGAGGGTAATTAGGGAAAGAGTCAGTCCTGTGAAGACGCTGCCGTTAAGCCCTGGGTCGACACAGCCACGCTGAGTAATTACAAGGAAAGCAGAGTCTCGGTCCTCTCTGCAAAGGCAAAGGCGTAGAGGATGAGCTGCTTAACCTAGAATGACCCTGACCTTCACTGGCAGGGCCTGGGCTCACAGCAGGCCAAGCCTCCCTGCAGTTTCATCCATCGCCTGAAGAGGGAGCTGGAGGCTGAGGCTGTTCAGCGGCTCCTCTGCCCACTAGGTCAGTCAGGGGGTGAGGATTAGCATTGCGGAGCCAAATCTGGCTCCATTGTTCTGTCTGACCTCCACCCATCCAGGCGGGAGGGAGGGGGCAGCTGTCTTCAGACAGGGATGGGGAACGTGGGAGTGGATCCAGCAGGGCTGTGGACACGGGCTCCCAGGTTGGGAAGCAGGGCCTGCAGACACAGCATCGGCGCAGGAAGTGGGGCAGGGGGCAGGTGGATCTTGAGAGAACCCCCTAACCCTGTCAGCTGTGCCCAAGAGAAGCAGGGCAGAGTCCCACAAGAGGAGCTGGCAGAGCAGCTTCCGTTAACCAGGTGACCTTGGGATCCTCCTGTCCCAGCACCCTGTGGGCACAGCAAGGACAGGTCATTCCTGCCTGAGGGGTGGGAATTAATTGCTCCACGCCCAGGGTGGGAGGAACTGCTGGGTGACCAGGAGGGAGGGCCCAGGGCCTGCCCTGATGCCACCGTGGGCGGCTGCAGCACTCTTCCCAGGCGCCGGTAGCCCTGGTCTGGCCTCTGGCCCCTTGCAACAGGCCCTGCCACGGGGCTGGGTCTGGGGTCTCCCAGTGCTGGCCTCTCTGGGTTCCAATTCCTAATCCCCTAGGGCTGGACACGGATCTCTTCAACTCACTTGAAGTGGCCACCCACACCCTGCCCCCTGCCCATGTCCTAGCCCAGTGGACTCACTGCCTGGTGCAAACTCCCTGCAGCAGCCAGACCTGACCGACCAGAAATAGGTTCTTTTTTTCCTCCTCTTCATTTTCCTCTAGTTGCTTAAGTTTCCTCCCAAAGTTTAATGGGGTCATCGGGGGGCAAGCAGAACCCGATGCTGACAGGTAGGACCAGGTGGGCTGATTCAGGGCTGGTTTGCACCAGACAGCTAATCTGGTTGTGAGATAGAGAAATGTCAGAACAGACTAGTCAGCAGCTCCTGTCCCAGTCTGTGGCCCCTTCCCTGAGGCTCCCTGGACGCCCCCCATGGAAAAGGGTAACACCTGGCAGCATAGGGTCTCCCAAATGGATTGGCCAGTGCCCAAGTGCTTCTGGTGGTTAAATATTGTAATACCCCAGTGGACCGGAACCACCCTGCAGAGGAGCTAGAGATTGGGGGCCCAAGAACAAGCTACCTGCTCCCACCTCTGCCCGCAAATCCACAGCTACTAAATGAAGTACTGATCTGACACGAAAGTTTCTCCCCAGCCTAGTGGAGGAAAATAAGTGTGTATTATATTATTCCATATATGGGAGGAGCCTCCCAAAACCTATTTGCAGCTGAATGTAAATGCATAGAAAAAGGTTTTGAAGGACAAATTCTAGAATGGAAATTGCCTTTGGAATGTGTGTTGTGCTTAGGATGCTCTCAATTTTTTACTTTGCATATTTTGTGTGATGGGTTGAATAGCGTCCCTAAAAATTCATATGCTGAAGCCCTAACCCCCAGTTCCTTAGAATGTGGCTTTATTTGGAAACAGGGTCTTTGCAGATGGAACTCGTTAGGATGGGGTCTACTGGAGTAG
>CAUYPO010121102.1:0-22521 GCA_963574435.1 Cheirogaleus major | reverse complement strand
AGAAAGGATGGCCTAAAAAGTGAGCGAGGCTGGGTATGGTTGCTCATGTTTGTAATCCCAGCACTTTGGGAGGCTGAGGCAGAAGTGTTAGAGCCCAGATCCGCAGGACCGGGGGACAGAGAGACAGAGTCACCGAGGCTGCAATCACCAAAAGGAGTTTTATTATCTAGCTAGCTAGGGTCCAAGCCTAAGAGCACCAACACAGTGGCCTCTATTTGGGCAGGGACCCCAAATGGGGCGGTTGTGAGCTTTTTATACTCAGTGCACATAAGCTGTTCACACGCTGATCATGCATCTGCCCTTTACAGTGATTTGTTCTATATTTTGATCACGCAGCTGCCCATTACAGTGATTGGTAAGCTCCTTATCTGCCGTTTTCTTCGGCCTTTTACTTTACCCTGTCCTTGATTGGTTCTAACCTGTTCCGGGTCCCAGTCGATGGGCTCTGGAATCAGCACTTTCTCCTGCATTTTGTTTCAACCCATAATGCCCTGCAGTAAGCTGTGGTGAGCAAGCAAGCAGTAAACAGAAGCTAGAAGACAGCCGTTAGCCTAATAATAGCCCAGTATTCTACATCATAATTTCTTTCTTTAAATTCCTTTGGCATCGTTGGATGGATACTGACGATAAAGTCATGATCAGAAAGTATAGAACAAAGCCACATGCTTCACGCATAATTCTGAGTTATAATTACACCTCAAATACTTGAATAAATCTATTCTGTGTAAACCTTAATTTATCTTTAAAAAAATCCTCTGGAAAATAAAAAGAAAATCTGCATTGCAGAAAAACATATGTTCCATATCTTCCTCTGTAAGCAATACTATGAGGTAGGAACATACTTGCAGTTTATAGTGGGATGATGTAAATGTTTGGTTTTGCTTAAACCTGGAAGTAGTAAAGTTATTTGGTGATTATACCACCAATGAATTGTCACTCCCAGACACAAATACAGATAAAAATACAGAAATGGATACAGATAACTGTGGGGAAGATCTCTGAATGCTGTATAGACAACCTACAGAATGGGAGAAAATATTTGCAAGCTATGTATCTGAGGCAGGGCTACAAACAAAAATCTATCAAGAACTCAAGCAAATCAGCAAAAAAAAAAAAATCAAACAAGTCCATCAAAAAGTGGGCAAAAAACATGACAGAGGTTTTTCAAAAGATGATAGACAAATGGGTAATAAACATATGAAAAAATGCACAACGTCACTAATCATCAGGGAAATGCAAATTAAAACCACAATGAGATATCACTTTACTCCTGTTAGAATGGCTTGTATAAAAAAGTCCAAATATAATAGATGCTGGTGTGGATGAGAAAGGAATGCTTCTACACTGTTCTTGGGACTGCAAATTAGTACAACCTCTATGAAAAACAGTATGGATACCTCAAAGAGCTAAAAGTAGACCTACCATTGAATCCAGCAATACCACTACTGGGTATTTACCCAAAGCAAAAGAAGTCATTTTATCAGAAAGACACCTGCACATGAGTGTTTATTGCAGCACAATTCACAATTGCAAACATGTGGAATCAACCAGGTGCCCATCAATTCATGAGTGGATTAACAAAATGTGAAGGGTATATAGATATATATATCTATATCTACACACACACTGTGGAATACTACTTAGCCACGAAGAAGGATGACTTAAGGCCTTTTGCAACAATTTGGATGGAATTGGAGACCATTATCTAAGTGACGTATGTAAAGAATGGGAAAACAAACACCACATGTACTCACTATTAAATTGGAACTAACTGATGAGCAAACATGTATAGAGGGAAATACAACTCAGCGGAAATCAAGCAGTAGGAAGAAGGCAAGAAGGGATGTGAGAAAACCTACCTACCAGGTACAATAAACATTGTCTGTGTGACGGGCATACTTAACCATGACTCATGTATCCAAAAATATTTGTACCACTGTAATACTTTGAAATAAAAAATAAAACAAATCAAAATCGCCACACCCCGGGGGGGGGGAAAGAGAAGACTTATGTCCACACAAAAACCTACACATAAATGTTTGTAACAACTTTATTCATAATTGCCAAAACTTGAAAGCAACCAAGATGTCTTTCAGTAGGTGAATAGATAAACAAACTGTGGGACAGACAACAGAATGTAATTCAGCAACATAAAGGAATGAGTTATCAAGCCACAAAAAGGCATGGAGGAAGGTCAGTGCACATTGCTAAGTGAAAGAAGCCAATCTGAAAAGGCTACATGCTGTATGATTCCAACCGTATGACACTGTGGAAAAGGGGAAACTATGGCGACAGTAAAAAGATCAGTGAAAGAGTTGGGGTGGGGGGGGCAGGAGGGATGAATAGTGGAGCACAGAGGATTTTTAGGACAGCAAAACTATCCTGTATAAAAGTCATTATACCGTTGTCAAAACCAAAGAATCTGCATGCAAAGAGTGAACTCTAAGGCAAACTATGGACTTTAGTTAATAGCAATGTATCCATATTGGCTCATCAGCTGTAACAAATGTACTATACTAATGCACGATGTTAGTACTAGGGGAGACTGTGCTGTTGGGGGGGATTTTGGAACTCTCCGTACTGCCCACGCATTTCTGTTAACCAAAAACTGCTCAAAAATATCTATTAATTTTTAAAAAAGAAAAAAGCAAGACTGAGAAACAAACAAAAAGACTGGTTTGAAAAAAACAACAGTATTTCATTAGGTTTCCCTGGTACTAAAGCCAGTACACAGCCACTTTCTGCTAAAAAGATATTCACTGAACATGAAGATTTTCCTTAAATATTTTCTTAAATATTTCAAATTGGTTATATTCAATGACACAGACCTTGCCAGCCAGTTTCTACAGACATTGAGCTCCAACTTCATGGAGATATCATAAGTAAATCACTTTCCTGGCAATCTGTGAGGAAGTCTGAGACACTCAGGAGTTTGTGATTAGCTGAAATTATTATTTTTAAGTAATCTTCTTATTGTACCTTTAAAACTATAATTTCAGGTCATGAAAAATGTCTTGTTACATTGTTCATGGAAAGGGGCTAAATATCTGGTGTTTGCCCATTGTATATGGGCAAAGTGCTGTTTGTGAATGTTCTGCAGTTATTTATATCTTTTTTATTTCTTATTCCCCATAATTAGTAATTAGTTAATTATCAAGTCCTGTTAATTCCATTCCTGAAATGTGGCTTGGTATCAGTTTTACCCCTTCATTCTCACATATATACTTCCCTAAATCAGATATCATCATTTGCTTGTAATATTGTCTATCCCCTAACCCATTTGTTATTCACATTAATTCAGGATATCTTATGAAACTCTCACCTTTTTGCTTCCTTGTTTAGAGCTTCAATAAGTTCTCATTTTAATATAGAATTGAGAACAAACCTTTTAACATGCTGAAAGGCCTTGTAAACCTAACCTCATTCTCCAGCTAGATTATATGTTTTGAACTCCAGACCAGTAGGAAAATAGATTACATACAAAGACATTCTGTTTTGAAACTGGCTGTGGTGCATTTCTGGAAAGTAAGTACTTCTGTTTCTCCTAATCCTTCCCTCAGTGCAGTGCTCACCATGAAACTTCCCCACATGCCAGCAGATGCAGGATCATGGTAAACAGTGACTCTTGTATAGAAGATTGATTAATGTGAGAAACATTTATAAAGTGTCCACTTACTGTGTGAACCATTGTTCTAGAACTGTATGTCAGCTAAAACTAATACAGTTGGAATGGCACCAAAACAGGGGACAGATAATTTAGATTCAAGCTCAAGTTTTATCACCAACTAGATATTAATAGACAAGTTACTCAACTTCTCTATGTATCTAAATTTACTTATCTTTGGGTTAAGCATAGCATCATGCCTCATTGACAAAGTTTTGTGGTAATAAAAATGACTGTGGTACAATTTTTAAGAATTAAGTATTATGTAGAAGATGGAAGTTATTACCATCCATTATTATAAAAGGTAAATGAAATATAGACTCTGCCTTCAGAAACTTATACCAAATGATAGGATGGTTGGGAAATGTTCACGGCAACTTACTTAGAAGAAAACCTTAGTAAAAGAGTAAAAGAGAGTCGTTGAAATATTAATATACCTACCCAATTTTCAAGTTCTGCCTTAGGTTTCAAATTTACTATGTCGTCTTCCCTGTTATCCTGCTACACACAGATTTCTATTCTTCTCTGAACTCTCACAGTTACACCAGTCTCATCACTGTATACATGATATTTATAAATATTTTGTAATTTATCTTATGAATTAGTATACATATGATTTGACTTCCCATATCCAGAGTTTTGAATGAAGAAAGTCTATAAAATAACTTTTTTTAAAGAATATTATGGGGGCACAAATATTTAGGTTACATATATTGCCTCTGTCCTACCCAAGTCAGAGCTACAAGTGTGTCCATCCCCCAACAGTGCACACCACACCCATTAGGTGTGAATGTACCCATGCCCTCCCCTCCCACCTGCCCAACACCCAATGAATGTTACCACTATATGTGCACATAAGAATTGATCAATTAATACCAATTCGATGGTGAGTACATGTGATGCTTTTTTCCCCCATTTTTAAGATACTTCACTTAGTAGAATGGGCTCCAGCTCCAACCAGGCTAATAATAAGAGGTGCTGTTATAGCCTAGTTAATTGTAGTAACATAAATAAGAAATGGACAATTTATAGAGGTGGGAGAAGAGAGCATCCTATGTGGAGAAAATATAATTTATAAAAATCCTGACTGAATAGAGAAACAGATTATTTTTTTATTGAGCTTCAATATCAATTTGGCTGAAGCATATATCAAGAGCTGAAAGTATAACAAAGGTGAGGCTCAGAAATAGAGCAGACTCTTACCATTTCTATAATTGTTTATGTAATTTCTAATGCCTATTAATGCTACTAACCTGTAAGGTCTCTGGGGCAGACTCAACATTTGTTATGCACTTAGCATTTTCTATATGGCATGACAGTCCAACATAGTTCTTTAATGAATACATGACTGAATGGTTAATAAGTATTTTGATGCCAGATGGATAATATTAAAAATCAAATCCTAGCATGGTTATTACAGTCAAAGCCAGAACAATGAATCCAAAATAACTTATCACTGGAGATAGTCAAATTCACTGTTAATCAAACTGTGCTGCATATTAGAAATACCTGGAGGGGGGGCTTATAAAATGCTTAATGACCAGACTCACCCTGTAGCAATTAAATCAGAAGTCTAGAGGTGCAACTCAGGCATCAGTATTTCAGTGTGCAGGAAAGATTGAGAGCCAGTCAGATAAACAACAAAGAGTCAAGGAACACAGCCAAATAAAGATGTCTTAAGAACCAAGGAAGCAGAAAGTGAAGGACAATTCGATTAGGCACATGGGACGGCGTCTGAATTAATTCACCTACCTTTGATTTGGGTCTTGCAGAAGAGATTGGCTGAACTGATCACTTTTTTGTCTCCTTGCTCAACCACTCAGAAAAGTGGCATTATGCCTCACTTAGGTATTTATATATTGTATATTAGAGAAAGGTATATTTTGATGTGAGAATAAACCCTAAATCTTCAGTACTGTGAAAAAGGAGAGTGAGTCCAATACATATTCTTATAGCCAACAAACTTTCAGTTTTATAATGTTCTTTCAAAATCAGTTTTATTACAGTAGAAAAAAATTAATCCTATTCATCCCGGTAATTAATAGGGATGAACGACTTGGAATAGAGCTGACAAGGGAAACACTCCAAAGGAACAAAGAAAAAGTTTTTAGAAATTATGCTACTATGACTGAAATTATTTGTTTTCTTCTTAAAGTAGAAAAATAATATTATAAGCAGTTTTGGATGGCTGCTTAATTGAAGAAAAAAAAAATGCTGAGACCTCTACCTACTGCATGAGGCCATTAATGAGAATAGTTTAGACTCTTGGGTATTGTATTTGTTCTCTGAGTTTAAAGAAGGTTGACCCTAAAATATAAATCTGCCTTCTTCTTACCTTCATATGAGACCTCTAATGGAACTCAGTGAAAAGAGTTCTTTTCCTATATATTTAATTCATTTTTAATTGCTGAGCCTGATTGATCTATTGTCTTCTTTAACAAAGCTTAAATAAATTAGCAGTTCATAATTTGGAAATGTACATTTACCCCAAAATAGAGACAAAGCATTCTTTTAAACATCACTTTTTAGTTTTCTCCAGGTGCTGGTTGGACTGTCAGTTTTCAAGAGACCCATCTAAAACAATTATATATCCAATTACTATCAAGTATTAAATATGTTGTTCTACCTGCTCTTAACCTTTTTCAGAGAGATTGCTGTCATGATTGGTCTTAGTCTACTTAGGCTGATATAACAAACTGGTAGTTTGTCCAAATGGGTGGCTTATTACAATAGAACTTCATTTCTCTCAGTCCTAGACAGGCTGGGAAGTCCAAGATCAAGGTGCTGGGAGATTCAGTGTCTGGTAAGGGCTCAATTCCTAGTTTAGAGATGGCCTTCTTTTTGCTGCATCTTCACCTGACAGAAGATGCTAACAAGCTCTCTGGAGTCTCTTTTTTTAATAAGGGCACTAATCCCAGACATGAGGGTTCTGTTCTCATGACTTAAATACCTTCCACAGGCCCCATTCCAAATACTATCACATCGGGGATTAGGTTTTAATATATGCATTTTGGAGGAAACCAACATTCAGTCTATATCACAGTACCTTTCATAGGGATACTGAGTCATGGGACCGGGCTTCTCTGGATTCTCTTGTATTTCTGTTGTGCTCTCGAATTCAAAAATAATTTTAACAGTGGGCTGGGGGAGCCACTTTTGGACCATGTATCAACCATTCTATAAAGAAATAGAAGAATAAAGCACCTGGTGAGAGTGCGTGCGTATCAGAGACGGAATGAGACACATGCCTCAGAGACACATACACTTCCTACCCTGAGTTCTATGAAATACTCTTAGATTTTTCCAATATATTTTATATTTGACAAAAGTCCCTTAAGTCAGTTGAAAGTGTCACAAGCCAAACTTTATTTCATTTATGTGTCTTTACCTTGAATATTTATTATTGTACTTGAACGTAACTAAATAATCTGATTTATATTTAGTTACTTGTCATCAACAACTGTTTTAAAAGTAAACTTTGTCATTTCCTTAGGCAAATAAAGACACATTACAATACTGATAAAAGCCCTATAGCAGGTCACTGATTAATTGAGCCATTGGATTGAATGTCATGAAACATTAGAAGATACAACTGTGAGAGCTATAACATTAAAAATGCTTGATATAACATTAATTAAATGAATAGTTCACTAAAATCAGTAGAAGAAAACATAGAAAATATTCATTTATAAGAAACCATATAAAAAGCATTGGTTTATAAATTTAATTATTGTAGTTGACTAATTGTTATAAAAACCCTTGCAATCTCAATTTAACAGAAGAAGAAACTGAGATCAAAGAGGATAAATATTTTGCCCAGTATTAGAGTTTGTAAGTAGTTCCTCTACAAAAAATAATTTTGAATAAAAGCTGGTGAGAATCACATTAAGTGAAAACAGCGGTTGAATAAGAAAGTAAAACTGTTGGATAATTATCTCTTTATAAAAAATTTTTCATTGTAATTTTCTTTTATTATTGTCATAAAAAGCATAATAAAATTTAAAATGTCTCCAACTGTCTAAATTGTTTTCTATATTTTTGCCTACATTTGAAAATAAAAATAGAATTCATAACTTAAGAAATTATGATTTAGAAGAAAATATGTTAAGATTTAAAGGATAAAAAAATTTCTACAAAGCAAAATACTGTTATAGCTATTTTTTCTTTCTACTTCTTTTTTTAGTCCATCAAGTATATGGCTGTACAAATTAATGGGCCACACCATTCTCCCCTAAACCTTCACAAAGCTGCCTGAGCACTCTTAGGTGAATAAGGGTGGCTCCCTTTTACGTGGCTGTATCTTGGTTGCTGTTCCCTCAACTGTAGAATCAGGAGTCAATTTAACTTAACCTTCCTTGATCAAAGATGAACCCCTGGGAGGATTATTGATGCCCTTTGAGGAAGTTTAAGTAAATGGCCAGTCAATTATCTGGTCTTCAGAAAAGAAATGATTAGATTTAGCCTGGGAGAAAAGTAATGTTAAATCCAAAGAGAGAGAATTCATCTTCCTCACTGTTTCCTTCTGCTTTTAGCAAGTCTTCCTAAACTGATTAATCATAAATTATTAATGCCAGTGGGACTGAGATATTTTTCATCTCTTTTTATTGAAATATGTCTGCGAGGCACCCTGGCAGTGGGTTTGACTGATAAGCCAATAGCACTGGCATTTGCGTAATCGTGTTGGCACCTTGCTGCCACGCTAACTTGCTGTGGTGTTGACAGAGTAGCTCATGATATATTTGCACTTGGCATAATCTTGATGGTCCAATCAGTATTTTTTGGCTGAGGAGAGTATAAATAAATCACTTTTTAAGTTGTAATTTTTCATCTGATTAATGAATATGTCTAATGATAAACAGTTTGTGGAGAAAATAATCTGTCTCCAGTTGGTGAAACTATGAACTGGACACAGCCTTGCTGGAAGATTTTGAGGGCTGGGATGTGGCATTCCTAGAAATGACTAGACTTCTTGAATAACCTGGGTTATTCATTGGGAATGGCTGCTACTATACATGGAATGTAAGATTAAATAATTCCTATCATATTAGACAGAAGAATCTTATACAGCTCAGTGTTTAGTAAATGATACTTAGTTAGTAAGAAAGAGAAAGAAGAAGTTGTTTTCATTGAGTCACAGATCTGGAGCTTGACAGGATTTTCCTTGACCCGATAGCATTTGAGGGACAGTCTGACATAAAGTAGCAGAAATTTAAATGTCTGCTTTTCAATGGAGCAAGTTAAAGTGGACTTAATGAATCCACCAAATGTCTACCTAGATTATTAATTTCTAAATGATTTAAAGAGAAAAATAATAGAAGTAAACTGGGAAATTAAATGTCTCATTTTAGTTTTAGAATATCTAATTCATATGAAATTTCTGAAGTGATTTATTTGTCCCTCATCATTTTACAAATAATGAAATTGAAATGCAAAATAGTTAATTGCCCAAGACCACATAGTTGGTTATTGCCAAAGCTGGGCAATATCTGGGAAAAGATCAGACAACTTCAGTTCTTCCATATATATCAGAAGCTATTTGTTTTTCGCAACCTATAATGCTAAGAGCTCAATGATTTAATCAAAATATGGTATAGACTGTCTGGCTAGTTGTTTACAGAACCATTCCTTCCCTTCTGGCACACAACTAGACTACTTTTCTGGCTGCAGAGGATGCAGAAGAGGACTCTGAGGCCCCAGAATATGGTGATATTATGTGTTAAAGGTTAGTTTTCCATTGTTTTTTATCTTAAATTATTGCATGGAATAGAATCATACCTCTCTCCCAAATCTCCACCTCTCTCACTGCCATTAAGCCACCAAGTAGTTTGGCGTTTGTTTGTATTGGGTGCTGACATTACTTACCCTAAATAATTAATTCAAAGGCTATGGTAGACCACGGAAATAATTTGACAAATATACACTAAAAAGAGGCCTTATTTGGCCCTAAATTTTTGGTATTCACAGATGAAGAGAGTCTGAGTAACAAAAGAATTCTGCTGTCAAGTAAAATTAATTCAAGCCATTTCTAGAGTCTTCTTTGTTCTCCTTTAGAGCAAAACTCTTCAGAAGAATTATCTGTATTCCCTGCTACGTTTCCTCACCACAGTACCTTTGAACCTATGCTAATCATGTTTTAGGAAACACTGCTCAATAGAAATCCCTTATATAAAGATCAGCAGTGGTCTCCACATTGGCAATTCCAATGACTGATTCTCTGTCTTTATTTATCTTTATTGTACTTGAACTCTAACAGCCATTGACATATTTGATCACTCTTTCTCTGAACACTTTATTGCCTTGATTTCTGACACATGACACTTCTCTTATACCTCACTAGAAGCTTTTGTTTGTCTGTTTCCATTGCTGGATTCTCCTTTTTGAGTGGTGACTCAGAACCAACCATACCAGTTTGCAAGAGATGATTGTTAAATTTTCATGAATTTTTCAAGCTCATCGACGAAAGCTTGGAATCAGAATCAGACATGGTAAGAGTATTTAAACCATAGAAATAAAACAATCTCCTCCCACATGCCTGGCACTGGTTGTGAAACATTTACCAGCGTAACACTACATCGTCTTTCTGACCTCTAAATACAAGAGTAACACAGACCTTAGTCCTTAGAACTCTTTATTTTTGTACTTGTTCCCAGATGATCTCCATCCGATAGCTTTAAATTATATCTGTAATCTGTAACCATCAATTTATACCTCCAACATTAACCTGTCCCCTCAATTCCAGACCTTTTAACCCAACTGCAACTTTATGTTTTACTTTAAAGTCTAATATAGGCATTTGACCCATATATGTTTCAAACTGAATTATTGCTATCACACCCACAAATTCTGATTCTTTCTCACATTTCCCCATATTACTTAATATGACTAGAATTTACCAGAATAACCTGAAGTTATGCTTGATTCTTTTCTTCTCCTCCAACCTCATAGTCAATATCTTCACACTACAGTTATTTTCACCTTCAAAACAATTCTCAGCTACTCCAGCCTGGGTGAGAGAGCAAGACCCTGTCTCAAAAAAATAATAAAATAAAATAATAAAGTAAAATAAAAATAAGAATAAATCTTAGCTATTACTCTATCCCACTAATGCCACCACACAAGTCTAATCCCTCTTGTATAAAATTCAGGGTACAACACTGTAAAATGGACTCATTACATGACCTCAACATAGACCTTTCACTAACTCATGCCCTCAAACAGTGCACCCTTACCCATACTGCTATCCTTGCTGTCATTATGACCTTCCAAACACATGTCTGCCTCCGGGACTTTACACTGGATGTACCTCTTCCTGAAATGCATGGATTATTAGATCATTCATCTCATTTAAGACCCTGACCCCAAGTTTGACCTCCTCAGAGAGCCTTTCCTGAACATCCCATTTGAAATGGCACTTGGCATTAATCTATAACTATCTGCGTCGGAGCTCCAGTGGCGCAATCAGTTAGCACGCGGTACTTATACAGCATTAATCTATAACTATCTGCGTTATTTTGTGTGACACTTATTGGCATCCATATTATATTACATATCTACTTACTTTTTTCTATCTTTTCCAATTGAAATTTCAAACTTTCAAGCCCTGAGGACAAAAATATCTCTTTTTTATTGTGGTTGTTGTTGCTTATTGTTTTACTTGCATTGTCTAGAATAGTGTCTGGTACTCAATATTAGGCAATAAATATTTCTTGAAGCAATCACTATGTAAGGAAATGAATGAATAATGAATTAGTAAAGGACTAAATGAAATCTTGTATCTTAGGATATTTCATACTGATTATGATCGTCTTCAGATATATGTTTTCCTTTTCCCTAACAATAATATTCCTGAATAGTAATATTTATATAATATTTCATAGATTATAAAATAATTTTGAATACATTATTTAGCTGAATCCTCAAGATAAGGACTTTTCCTTTGGTTTACTACTTCTCATCATTTAGGTCTCAGCTTGAATGTCATCTTTTAAGGAAAGCTTTTCTTGACAAATCTATCTGAAGTACATGCTCCAATTTTATCCCTTTTCTCTGAACTACATTTGCATTTCTTTCTTATCCACATATTGCTATTTATTTTAGTTATTTATCCAGTGGCTTTTTTCTTTATTTCTCCTTCTGATTCCTACGGCCATCAATTGGGTTTGTCTTATTCACTGTTTTTTACTCAGTGTCTAAACAGTGCTTAGCATATACAGATGTTCCACAACTTATGATGTGGTTACATCTCCATAAACTCATCATAAATTAAAAATATCCATCATAAGTTAAAAAAAAGATAAGTTGGAGAGAGACAGGTTATTCTTAGAAAGAGAGAGAGAAATTGGATCATGGAATTGTGAAGGCTGGTAAGCTCAACACAGGAAGGAGTTGCAGTTGGAATCCAAAGCAATCTTTTGGCATAATTCCCTCTTCCTTAGGGAGGTCAGTCTTTTCTCTATTAAGACATTCATCTGATTGCATGAGCCTCACCCACACTATAAAAAGTAACTTGCTTTACTCAATATATACTAATTTAAATGTTAATGTTATCTTAAAAAACACCTTCATAGAGATATTTAGAATAATGTTTGACCAAATATCTGGGTACTGTGGCCTAGCCAAATTAACAGACAAAATGAACCCTTATAGGTATTTAATATGCTAGATATAGGTAAATGCTAAGGAGGCATATAAATCAGGGAAGGAGAAAAGAGTGATAGGTGATCATATTGTCAGAGTAACCAGGTAAGGTTTTACTGAAAGATTGACATTCTAGTAACGGATGGAAGAAAGTAAAAGAATAAGCCATGGGGATATCTGGTGGCAGAGATGGCAGAAAGATCAGCAAGCACAAAAGCTGTAAGGCAGGAGCCTGCCTACTATATGCAATGGATGAAAAAGAAACAAAATGAGAGGGGTTGATTGGATAGGGTGTTGACAAAGTAGAGGAGAGGCCAAGTCCCTAGGGTGGTATAGACATTCGTAAAGACTTTATCTTATACTTGGAGTGAGCTATAAAGTAGAGGGCTGCAGCACATGATTGAACTTAGTTTTAAACAGGATTTCTCTAGCAGAGATGTTGAAACCAAAGATCTGAAGATTAATAAGGCTGGAAACAGGGAGACTCAGTAGGAAGCTTTTATGATGATCAACATGAGAAATAATGGTAGCTATTAGCTGGGAGAGAATGTTGGAGTAGATAAGAAGTCATCAGATTCTGGACATATTTTTGAAGATAGAACTTATATTTGTATTTGCTTAGACATTAATTGTGTGGTGAGAGAAAAATGGAGTAATCAAATCAGATTTTAACCTGAGCAGTTGGAAAAATGGAATTGCCATTAGCTGAGATAGAGAAGTCTGAAGGGGAAGTTTTGTTAAGAAGATCTAGAGTTTGGTTGTTAACACCTTAAGTTTGAGAGAGACATTAGTATTTAGTATTGCATAAACAATGTCTAATTAATTTATATAAATAAGCTTGATAATTTATTAAGTGCAATATAAATTTAGAAGAGTATGCTTATCTTATTGAAATCTTATATTACTCCATAGAATATTTTGGATGGAAACTTCTAGTTTTACATATTACTTTTATATTTCTATCCCTCATTAAGTTTTATTTATTTTTTTGTATAATAGCTTCAATTTTACCTATATGTGTCCTCATTCACATTTCCTCTTCAGGTAATGCAGAGGATTAGCTTTTGAATAATTTAGTATAGGTAGATATGGCTCATTTTTAATGGTTCTTAGGCATTGCAATCCAGAAAGTAATTCAAGTCAGTCATCATCACGGTATCTTTCACAAGAATTAAGTTAAAATTTGTTGTAATTTAAAAGGAAAATTAGTTTCTAAAAATCTCAGTGTCAAAGATGGAAAAACAGATATTTATGAGCTCTGGTGTTAATCTGTTTTGATGTATTTCATGTGAGAAAACTCATAATCAAACATTCAACTTAGAAAAACATAGACTAGCCAATGAAAATTAATGCAGATCTGATAAAATTCAGTTACATTAAGCTGTTTAGATCTGAATCAGTTAACTATGGAAGTTGAAAAGAGATCATTTTATACCTGAGAAAGTGGAAGAACACAGAATGGATACTAAACTGATGAAAAAGAGTGTTCAGGAGAAGGACAATTCACATATGCTTTGAAATACTTAGAAATTTTATAAGAAGTCATTGGCCTGTACATGTCAGTAGAATACACATTACTCTCTACAGGACAAATAAAAGAAAAAAGAAAAAAAGTTAAGTTAAATAGTAATATACAAATTATTTTGAGATTCTAAATAAAGTGATGAAGAAATATATACGTATCTCATAATAGGAAAAGGGATAGAGAAACATGAATTAAGTAGTTTCTGAATGATTCTCATTAATTAAAATTATCCCTAATCCTTCTCTTCCTTTTTGAGTAACTTCACTTTTGGATTTTTGCCATTAACACAGATGAATAAAGAACTAATATGCATTTAAATAGTTGCTAAGGGGACAATTTTGCTTGTGTATACAACCTCCAAAGATCACTGCAGTGAGACCTCTTTGGGGGTTCATAATGCATGCCAAGTCATTTATTATTCCTTAGATATTTCAAAATTGAATAATTTAGCACAATTCTTTGTGTAGAGATCATTTAAGTTGTTCAGAAAATCAATTTATTTTTGAGATTCAATCATTAATTAATTATGTTTTATAGTCTCTTTATTCCTTTCCAGGTTATATTTTCACATTAATGTAATAACTCTCTGCATATCATTTTTGTATGTGATATCATATAATATGAAAAATATTAGGAGCAGTATATTCAGCTGAAGATCTTGAAGTGACAGTAATTCTCATATTTTAGCATGCATTGCTATCAGCTGAAGGATTTGTTAAAACTCAGATCTCTAGTTTCACCCTCGAGAGTTTCCAATTTAATAGGTCTGGGATGGGGCCTGAAAATTGTCATTTCTAACAAGTTTCAAGATGATCCTGGTGGTGCTTGTGTGGGTATTGAAATTTGAGAACCATTTAGAGGGATAGAGGGGATTTTGACAAAAATTTCTAGTTGTCATGATATATTAAAATAAATATGTATTATTATTCATTAACTATCATACACTTTGCTACATAGACACATTCACAAAGAACTATTTTCTCTTAAGAGTTCAGAACTTGCTTAGATGGTAGCTCCAGACAATGTCTGATTTAAGTCCACATCAATAAAAGTAAAGAGAAAGTTAAATATTTTAAAATTACAAGACAGCACAAAGTCTCTTGCTTAGTTTGGTATAATGGTTAAGTGATTAGTAGGAATTCCAGTCATGGAAGTGAGAAGGGAATATATGCTGCATACAGGATTGGCTTAGTTGATGATAAAGAATCCTGTATACATGCTGGGCATCCCATGCATATTCTCACATTGTGAAGAAGTCAAAGGTTGCCAACCAGGAATGAATCATTTCAGGAGATGTGAAAGCCATATCTCTCAGGCCCGTGGTATTACGGAAGACTTGTGATCAACAGAAAGGCCACACAGCCCTGTTAGGGAACATTAGCTTTATAGGAAGCCTTTTTATCTGGCACTGCAGAAAAGTAACTGGAGCAGAAAGTGGCCCAAATTCCCATCAGTTTATTGAAATTTATTTTTTATTTACCTTAACCTATAAAAACATCTTTCAATGTTTTTGTATAATATGACCTTAGAAATCAGCCTAAATTATTTGTAGCAATCATTGTCTACAATACAACTGTTATTTGCAAAATAATAATGGATGCCATAGCATATTTTTAAATTCATAATAACTGATGTATTTCTCTTAGATATAAATGTAAAAAAAGACACAGTTCATTTACTTTCCTTCTCATTTGTGAAATGAGTGAGTAGAAAATAAACCTTTTCACAGGAAAAGTGCTTTAGACTACTTAGCACAAAAGCATAATTTTCATCAACCATATTTTCTAAATATAAGATTCATTATGAAAAAATCACTTCCTAGGTATAAGGAAACATATTAGGCACAAAGAAGTAAATAATTTTGTCACAGACCAAAATGTTGTATCTACAACCTCAAAGAGTTGACCTTAAGATTTCCTGAACAAATTATATGATATTTTCAGAGGGATATAGTTTCAAAAGAATACAGAATCATATTAATAGAACTTTACAGTTAAAACAAAAACACTAACAAAAAACAGGGATTCTCACATTTTATAAATTATCTATTTGTTACAGCTTCCAGGCAACAGAGTTTGCTCTGTGGTGGAACATACTGATGCCAATCCTAATCTTATTTCCACTCACAGTATTTCTCATCTTCTGATATAGTTTGGATATTTGTTTCCTCCAAACCTCATGTTGAAATTTGATCCCCAATGTTGGAGGTGGGGCCTGGTGGGAGGTGTTTGGGTCATGAGAGTGGATCCCTCATGACAGCCTTGGTGCCATCCTTTTGGTAATGAGGGATTTCTCATTCTATTAGTTCTTAGAAGAACGAATTGTTAAAAAGAGCCTGGCACCTCCCTTCTCTCTCTCTTGCTTCCTTCATCTTGCCAACTGATGCCTGCTCTTTTTGCCTCCAGCCATGAGTGGAAGCTTCCTGAAGCCTTCACCAGAAGCAGATGCTGGTGCCATGCCTCTTGTACAGCCTGCAAAACCGTGAGTCAAATAAACATTTTTTCTTTACAAGTTACTCAGCTTCAGGTGTTCCTTTATAGCAATGCAAATGACTAAGACACCTTCTGAGGTTATGACAAAATTCATTTTATTAAGACATGTATTTTTTCCAAATACTCAATGCAATTGATTAAGAAATCTAAAAAATATCTTAGAAATCATAATATATACTTCCATTTTAGGCAGTATGGCATACTAGATGAAGTGATCAGTCCTGATAAGACAGCTAAAAGTCTGGATTAAATAATAATTTTAAAAATTGTGGGTAAATGCTGAGCTGCCACAATAAAGGAAGAAATCTGCAGAAGCAAAAATGATGGGCAAGCAATACCATGCTTGCAAAACTGTCTTTGTCCTGAGAATTTCAACTGTGCCCAGGGTAACTTGAGTTTTGCTCTGATGCCTACATGGGGAAGAGGGAGTGGGAGAAAAAAGTCAGAGACCAAATATGTGGGAGTCTAACAGAAAATATGTATATAAAACTGGGACCAATAGGTCTACATGATGCCTTTGTTGTAAGGCTAAAAGGAAAATAAACTTGCTTGGAAAAGGGTGGCAACAAAGAAACTTTTCCATCTTTAAATTCTGTGGTGGTTGGCAGGCATCTATAAAGAAATAGAGAGTAAATATTTTAGATTTAGGATCTCTTTCATAACTATTCAACTTTGCCATTTTAGTGCTAAAGCAGCCATAGGCAACACGAAATGTTTAGGTGTGACTATGTTACAATGGAATTTTATTGATGTGAACTAAAATTTAAATATTATATAATTTCATTTGCAACCATTATTAGCTTACAAAAAGAACAAAAGTAGGAGATGATTTGTATTTGACCTACAAGCCATAGCTTGCCAAGACCTGATTTAGATAGTGATATTGGTACACAGACACATGAGTTAACAAATGAAAAAGAATATAAAGCTTATTAATGGACCTGCACAAAGTGAAAGTTATTTACAATAAAGCAGTCTTTCCATAACTGTAAGAAAGGGTGAGCTATTTAATACATGGTTCTGGGAGAATTGATAGCTTATGCAGAAAAGAAATTAAAAACACCTGAAATTAAATCTGTACCTCACATTGTAATAAAGGAAACAAATTTCATATAAGTGAAAATATTATCAATGAAAGTAAACATCTTAGAATTAATATAAAATATTATTTTATAATCTTATGTTAGGTAATAATCTTTTAAACAAGATATAAAACGTGCAACTATAAAGTTAGACATCAATACACTTGGTGACACTACTATGAATAATTTCTGTTCATTGAACATCAAAAAGAAAGTAAAATATGTCACAGATATTTGAAGATAGCTCATATTTAGCAAAGAATTAATATCCTGAATATAAAATCTACTCTGTGATTTAATATAAAAAACAAATCAGCTAATAGAAAAATGGCACAAATAATAGGAATTTTGCATAAACATAGAAGAGATGTTCAACCTCATTAATAATCAGATAAATGCAAATTAAAACTCATGAGATACCATTTCACAACCACCATGTTTACAAAATACAACAGTGTGTTGGGAGAATAAATTGGTATCCTTTGGCATTACCTGGTAAGATCAAGTATATGCATAAGCTCCCCACTTATCATTTCCACTCTCAGTTACACAGTAGGATGTGAACAACACTGTTTGTTACAGCATTATAAATTAACACACAAACCCAGACAAACAAACATTCACACACACCCAAAAAACAATTTTAAAAAAATCCTTCAAATATATATACATCAATTATCAATTATCATATTTTTAGACAATGAAATATAAATTAGCAATGGGAAATGCCTGAAAGAAAATTTCATGCATCAACATGGATTGCGCATCTTCAAAATATATTTTTTTAAAATTATGCAAGTTAAAATAAAATTTATAGATTATAGTTATATAAAGTTTAGAAGCAGACAAAAATCCAGTGTATTTTGTTTTAGGGATACATAGAGCAAAAATACTAAAACGAAGAAAAATTTTCATTGACATGAAGTAATCACTTTGTGTGGGTCAGAGAAAGATACAATCTATTAATAGAAGAGGTACGTAGAGCTTGCTTAACTGAGTGATGAATATAAGGGGTTTTATTTTAATATTATTCATGATTTCATTTTATACATCTTTTAGTATATAAACAAAATCTATAGTAAAAATGATGTATTTTTATATTTAGCTATTGATATTGAAATCATTCATATTGTTATTCAAGTATAGTACTGAAACCAAGTTCAGAACACAATGACCATTACAACAGCTGTATTGCCCATTAATGGTGAGCCTGCGAGTTTTCAGATTAAAGTTGTCTACCTAGAAACTTTGTTATTACTTATTAGTCATTTTATGTGCTTCTGCTTTGTTATTTATTTTAAATTTTAAATTCTCGATTTCCTAATGCGCATAGTATTAAAGACAAATCTCTAAGAATTTGTTTCTCATAAAAGTCCAATATCTTGTGTTTATCCACTTCTCCACTCTATTTTTAGAGATGTATTTTCAGAGCCCCTAGACATTTGTTCAAACAGTTCAATATCTTCCAGATTCAATAAAGATACTACTGTAGATTCTGCGTGTATTTTAAGCCATTTGGATTTTGTACATTATGAAAGTTGGCTGGATCAACGACAACAGGATTTGTATCCCAAAAGCAAACTATTTAGATCAGGGCAACTATAAAATAGATTGACCATCTAGATATTAAATACTTTGAAAGAAAGTTTCTATCCAAGTACATTTTCTCAATCACTAACACCTGCACACCAGCAAACACACGCACAAACATACTTCACATAAATTAAATGAGTTGATAATTGAAAAATGCTTAAAATGATGCCTGTTACTTAGCATATGTTCTATAAGTGTTTGCTAAATAAATGTTCATGTGAAAAGCATATTCAGTACCAAAGATCTAAACCTCTTTTAGGAGGGTACAGTGATAATTTGCATTTCAGAGAGAACAAAACTTTGAATGACTTCATAACGAACTTTGTACTACTATTCTTTTCTCATATCCAGGTATTATGAATATTGACATTTTACTTTTCAACAGAAGCAAAATAGTTTAGTGAAATGATTATTTATCACTATAAATAAAGAGAACACTTGTAATAAGGGAGGTGTTAAAATATTTTTCAAGAATATTGTTAAATTTAGTGGAAATATTTTAGGTCTCATTTAATTATTTTGACAGCTTTTGAGAATATAAAAATTGTGGCAAAGTCTGCATGTGCAAAATTACAGGCTATGTTTTACAAGGATTAATGAAATCATGTGATGGATTTGATGAATCTACTCATAAATATAAGAAAGTTCAGGTCAAACTTCTCTTTTTATTTTTTTGGTGCTCATATTTATTCACCTATAATTTTCACTGCCAAAAGAAACACAAACAAAAAACAGGCGAATTTATGCCTAAATTATGAGACAAATTATTTCAGTTTATACAATTATTTCAGTTGTCTTTTCCCTGCACAACCAGATAATTTGGGGAAAAATAAAAATGGTTAAAAGCATATTTAAATGAACTCAACTTGACTCTTATCACTTGTTTATCCAAATATGAATGCATAACCTAATTCAGGCTCTCCTTGAGGGGAAAAGTTTCAAAAGGTGGTTTGAATTCGTTAGATTCTTTCCTCCTTAGAGAGTGTAATGCTAAATATTTGTGTGTTACAGCACTTCAACAAAGTGAAGTACAATAACTTCACATAAACCTGCCTGGCAATTAATCTTTAAATGATATTTAAGCCATTTAAGTTAATGGTTTTAAATATCAAAGTTGATAAATATTATATAGTCATGAAATCTCCTGAAAATCTATAAAAGTCTTTTTTCTTTAAAGAAAAGGAAATGAAAAAATCACTAATAGTTGCTGCAGGGAGTATACATTGATGGATGCTACAAAATGGATATTAAGGAGAAACACAATATTTTCATAGACTCAAAGTGTCTCCCCGAAATTTTACTAATTACTAATTAATAAATTTACTGATAACTAAATTTACTAAATTAGTAATTTTACTAATTGTTGTTAAATATGTGGTCACAAATTCATTGATACCCCTTCCTGCAGGAGTTAGGGTTTTATGTCTCAGTTCTTGAGTGGGGCTGCTCTTAGTGAATGGCTTGTATGAATAGAGTATAGAATAGAAAAAAAAAAATGAGTAACTTTACATGGAGAAACTTGGTAGATACCACCTTAACCAAGCAATCAAGGTGAACATTGTTAACAAGTCATCCTAATGTTATATGTTCTCTAATATGATGCAATGAGTAAAGTTTATCTCTTCTGTATCATACTTCCCTTCCCCTATATCCATAACCTTGGCTATTATGAGAAAATATCAAACATTGAGAGATATTCTACCAAATACTCAACCATTATTTGTCAGTATCAGTGTCATGAAACACAAAAATATAGACTGTCAGAGATTAGAGGCAATTAAGGACTTCAGCTAAGGAGATTAAGGATGACTAAATGCAACATGGCATCCTGTACTGGATCCTTGAACATATCACCATCAGATTTGTGAAAAAACTGGAAAAACTGGAATCCAGTCTGCAATTTAGTTAATAGGAATATCACAATGTTAATTCCTGGTTTTGATAAATATGCTATGGTTACATAGGAAATTAATGCCAGGGAGAGCTGGATGAAGGGCACATGTCTTATCAAATCTTCTACAAATATAAATTATTTCAAAATAAAAAGATAAAACAAAACTTTAAAAATACTCTTTTCTTCCAAATTTCTAAGGTGGAAATTTTCTTTTTCTCAATTGAAAAGGAAGATGTGTCTCTAAGAAACCATATGCCTTCACTACCTATTTCAAATACCTTTTGGTTTTTGTGTAATCAGCATCCATTTCCTACCCATCCCCAAACCCTGTTCCTTGTTCTTAGATTTCCCTCTAAAAAGTTACCCCTCTAAAGTTCCACTCAGTCCATGTTGTTCAAGTGGAGTGGCTAAGAGCAACAGGTGCTTGAGTTTAAGCAATTCCAGGGTGTACATTTCCCCTAGTCTTAAAGATTAATTCGGAGATGGTTACATCATTCTTCTATCAGAGCCAATGAAATGAAAGGAGACTTTCACTGAGATTTCTATTAATAATAGGTAGATGTGCTCTTTCCTATTGAACTTGAATTTGACAAGATATGAAGAAATGTTATCATCCATGCTTGAAAAGTAGAACAAAGAAATAAAGAGACCCTACTGATATTATTTATGTCTGATCAGATTGTATTTTATGTTCACCCTACTCCTGGACTTTTCAGTTATATCTCTCAAATAAGTCATATTGGGGTTTTCTGACTCATGCTTCCAAAGGAATTAATATGTTAAGTCAAATTAACATGAATAAAAATTCTCAAGATGTTTATTTGATCAGAAAAGGAATAGTATATTGTGGTCATAGTATTTGGGCCTGGAGTTAGACAGATTGATATAAATTAATATTAATTAATTATTAGTGATACTCATTGTTCTTGTTGTTGTTATCATTAGAGAAACTTGGCTATGGCACACCTTATATGCCTTGAGAAACCATGCTTTTTTGTTGCTGTAGGTTTCGTGTCCAACAAATGGTCATTAACAGAGAATAATCTCTGGGAGTTCTTATGAGTATTATTTGATATCATATAAATGCAAATATATGGCTCAGTGTATAGTCTTGAAAACAGTAAATAATCAATAAATGGTATCTCTTTTTCTATCTTGTTTTTGATAGAAAAGCTAAAGTAATTTATTTTCTTGAGAGTCACATATTACTTGCAGTTTTTACCATCCAAAATGCCAGTATTGGCCAGGTGTGGTGGCTCACGCCTATAATCCTAGCACTCTGGGAGGCCAAGGCAGGACAATCGCTCAAGGTCAGAAGTTCAAAACCAACCTGAGAAAGAACGAGACCCCGTCTCTACTAAAAATAAAAAGAAATTAATTGGCCAACTAAAAACATATAGAAAAAATTAGCCAGGTATTGTGGCACATGCCTGTAGTCCCATCTACTTTGGAGGCTGAGGCAGAAGGATCACTTGAGCCCAGGAGTTTGAGGCTGCTGTGAGCTAGGCTGATGCCACAGCACTCTAGCCCAGGCAACAGAGTGAGACTGTCTCAAAAAAAGGAAGACAAAATGCCAGTATTTTGAGAGTTAATCAACTTTCAAGAAGACACATATGAAAGAGAATGTTGTATCA
>CAUYPO010121099.1:0-14713 GCA_963574435.1 Cheirogaleus major | reverse complement strand
GTAATAGCACTCTCAAGTTAATTATATTCTGTTACTAAGTATGGATTATTATTAAAAAGAATTCCTGAAACTTCTGCACCTGTGCTCTTCTTTTTGATAGACCTATTTAATAATCATCATTTTACCTTTTGTAGATTATTACAACACTCACACTGATCCAGCAGCATCATTTGGCATCAATTTTTATCACTTTATAGAGCTGTACTTAGTCTTGATAAGATTGGCTTGAACTCTTAATCATATACCCTGTGGGTACACAAAACTCTACCATATTTCTGTAAATATTGGTGATATTCTTGTTCAATTCCACTTTTGAAATCTTGCTGTTACAGGTGCTCTTTCTGTTCTGTACCATGTCAACCCAGATATATGTTTGAGCACCTTCCTCATTTTCCATTAAAATTCACTTATGCCTAGCATTGTTAGTGTAGTAAACTACAGCAACGAGACTTCTATTTCTATAAAATTGCCTCCTAAGCTAATGCAAAAATCTCTCCCTTATCCCTACAAACAATTGGAAACACTGAATTGTATGGATCAATTATCTAAGTTCTCACTAAAGACAAGAAAATTCCTAGTAGGACAAACCAAGAGGGTACAAAATCTAGGATTAGGAGCAAAAGCTTATGCTGTGGTCACTTTGGCGGTGTGAGTTAAAACAAATGGTTACAATAAATCTTGAACCTACAAAGGGCTGCCCAATAAGTGAAAGTAGTATTAGACATACTGTGATCACCAGCTCAGGAGAAAAGAAAATCAAAACTTTTCCCTGCTGTAGCTTTAGGTGAGGAAAAATGTCTCCCTTTGAGAAATCAAGAAGCCTGTGCCTGTGGTGATACGGTATGTGAATACAGCTCTTTTTGCGCCGCAAAAATCCCCAGTCCAAGAGATTAAAAAAAAAAAGTTGTCCTAATCCAGTGATGTCCTTGAAAACATGTAACACCACTCTAGAGCCACCTTCTTAAAGTCCAGGCTATATGGGATTTGACAGGAAAAAAAATAATACAAGCTTTGCTAAAGACGAGATTACAATTAAAAATAGATCATAAAACGAATGAACAAAGTATCATAAATGAATCACCAGCTATAACAAAGAGGAGCCAAAATATTGAGATAATGGGGCTAAATCAAAACAATAAAACAAATCTATGTATAAAGTCATTGAAGCAATAAAGGAAGGCATAAAAATTATAAGACAAGAACAAAATATGATAGGACAGAACAAACGCTATGAAAGTGAATGTTGTAGAAACAGAGATATTTATGAAAAGCAGATTTAAAAAAGAATAAACATTTCTATATTTGAAATTAAAAGAAATAATTAAAATAAAATATAAGCACTTGATGAATGGATTAAATAGCAGATTAGATTAAGCTAAAGCAATAATTAATAATCTGGAAGGTAGTTATGAGGGAACTGCCCAGAATGATAGCATAAAAATATAAAAAAGTTAAAATTAAAAATCTGCAACCAGTTAAGAGACCTGAAAATAGATTATTTTTCATGAGAGTTACTAAAGAACAGAACAGAGAAGTCTTCAGACAGAAAATCTTCAAACATTTTAATATAATGCCAAATCTTTTCCAGATTTGATGAAAATTAAGAAACCTGGCTTTGAAGAAGCAAATCAAGGGCCAATTAATATAAATAAAAATAGATTAAAATATATATTAAAATAAAAATAAATATAATTTTATTTATAAATAGAAATGAATTCAAAATAATCTTAAAATCAATCTTACATAAAAGACAAGCTTGACTTGCAAAGACTTCTTAAAAGCAACAGAGGAAACCATTCAATTAATATAATACTATCTTTAAATTGCTGAGGGGAAATAATAGAAACTTAATATTTTATACCAAATTAAATTAGCTTTCAAGAAATAGGAAAAAAAATACTAAATGGTATACTACAGAAAGCACAGGAAAAG
Source organism: Cheirogaleus major (assembly GCA_963574435.1). NCBI lineage: Eukaryota > Metazoa > Chordata > Mammalia > Primates > Cheirogaleidae > Cheirogaleus > Cheirogaleus major. The sequence goes on along the minus strand of CAUYPO010121099.1, from coordinate 12,781 downwards.
TGTCATGTAATTAACAATAGTGAGACATGAAGTTAGTAATAAGCATATCTAAATGATATCTAAATTAGTAAGCATTAGCTTTAACGATAGTGATGTGATCAATTTTGGACAGATAAGGTAAAATAACATAATAGATAAAAATTAAATGAAAGATAGAAGGGTGATTGGATTAAAGTGTAAAGGCATCCATGAAATGCAACTTATAAGCTCCATCATGAAAAATCATTCAACAAATATCTTTTGAGAACATGATATGTGCTGAGAATTGTTCTAGACACTTTCAGTACAACATTGAATCAAACCAACAAACATTTCTGCACTCAGAAAACTCAATTTCAAAGAGGAGAGAGAAAATAAATAGTAAGTAAATATACTATATGAAATGTGAAAAATATGAAATATGGAACATATCTAAAACAGAGAAATTTTAGAGTTTGTATAAAAATTTATGTCAGGCAATACTTATAAAAAGAAAATTGTGGTATTTGTGTTAATATGAGAAAAAATAATTAAAGGCAAAAAAAACATTATTAGGAAATACAGATATTCTATAGAAATAATAAAAAATTCAACAGGAAAACATAAAAATCCTAAACCTTAATGCACCTGGCAATATAACTTTAAAATTTAGAGAGCAAAAATTAAAATAATTACAATAACATTTTGAAATTTTGAAGATTTTAACCCAGCTCTTTAAGAACTACTACAGTAAGCAAGGATAAAGACAGAATATTTGAACAACACAGTCATGAAAACAATTGTGATCAAAATAACATGACTCCAAGATAAATTACAATTTTTTTTTAATTTGTTCATACAAGATATACAAAACCTTGAAGGAACAAATACTTTATTGTGGACAAAATCTTCCAGAAACTGGAAAAAGATGGAAATGTATTTCTCTTTTATGAAGTTAATATAATTTGGGTAGACAAAAGACCCCCCAAAAAATAAGATAAAGGAAAATTGTAATTCAAGTTTATTTTTAAACATTGGGACAAAAATCTTAAGTATATAGTATTTTAAAAATAAAGCAAGTAGTGTCTCATAACCAAGTTGATTTTAACCCAGGAATGTTTTACAATTGAAAATTAATTAAGATTTATTATATTTTAACAGTCCAAACCCCCCATATGATTATATCAGTGCATGGAAACATTTTTTAAGTTAAAATTTTATACTAATTGAAGAAAAAAGTATTAGTAAACTTGGAGTAGGAACATTCTTACCCTAATAGAAAAATATATAACAGAAATAGATAGAAATATCTAGTAATGTATAAACAGAAATATCTAACAGACATGATTCTTGGCCAAATGTATTTAAAATAATTGTATTTTCATGGGGAATTAGATAGGAAAACAAACACCAATTCTATTCAACATTGCATTGGAGGCCCTAGCCAGCATAACATGACAAGAAAAAGAAATGTTATAATAATTAGAAAGAATAGTTGTTTTTATACTTGGATGATGTGACAATTTATACAGAAAAGCCATAGGTAAACTACTAGAACAAATAAGAGAATTCAGCAAAATTGCTGATTACAGAATAGAATTAATTAAAAACACTTAGTGTTCTCATATTTGTAATTAGCAATTCAAAAATGTAACTTAAACAGATACTATTTACAATAAAACAGAAGTAAAATAATGTGACTAGGAATACTCTACGTATATATGTGTTTGTATATCTAAATTAGGTGTGTGCATATATAATGTAGCAGCATTACAAATCAGTGGTGAAATGGACACTTCAATTAATAGTGACAAGTAATTGGCTATATTTACAGAATTGGAAAAATTTATATTTCTTCTTTACACCATGTGTGAGAACATATCTACATAAATTGATTTTGAAATATACAAAGTTTCTTAAAAATTTTAGAAGACATTTAGGGAAAACCTCTTATGAAATTGGGATAGGAAATAATTTCTTAAAGAAGGTAGATAAAGCACAGAACTAAACAAACAAAAAAAAGATTTATCTATCTGACTATGTCAGAAGGGCACCATAGGCAAAATAAAATGCAACATAGAGAGAATTTTCAATACATGTAATCAACAAATGATTACAATTAAAACTGTATATTAAAATAATCAAAATGAGAAATAAGCAAAATATATGAACAGGGAATTCACAATTCACAGAAGAGGATTCCAGTTGGTCAATACTGAATAGAAAGCTGTTCAACTTAACTCATAATGAGAGAAATATAAATTTTCAGAATAAAATACCATACTACAATAATAAAATTAGCATGCATTGAAAACTCCACTGAGAATTGTTGCCAAGGATGGAAGTGCATACTCTTATATGTTACTAGTAGAAGTGTAAATTTTCAAAATCACAGCAAATAGCAATTTGATTTTGCTAAGGAACGGTAATTATGAACACAGCTTACGACATGCAATTTCACTTTTAGACAACTACCTTGGCAACTTTCTCAAAGATGTTTGAGGAGAAAGATTGAAGAATTCATTCCAATTTGTTTGTGACACTGATAAAAAATAAATAGTTAACAGTATACCAATAGAGTAATGAATAAATATATTATGGCTTACTCATAAGATGGGGCATTAGATGGCTATTGGAAATGAACTAGATCTTTACATATCAAAATAAAAACTAAAATATAATCTGGGGTGAAAAAGTAAACTATTCCTGTAGTATAACAAGCGTGTAAATTCTAATCAGTAAGCCCAATACGTTACTGAGTTATATATGCACACATATATGTACATATATACATGTGGATATAGTCATATACAGAGTACAAAAATATATATTAATATAAGGATATGCACACTGACTTCAGAATAGTGGTTTCCTCTGGGGATAAAGGAAGGATATGAGAGTGTGCTTCATTTGAACTGTATGTTTAATATTTTATTTTTATATAAAAGATACATGAAACAAAATGACCTATGTGGTACCCTTGGGTGCTGTGTACCCTGGCACCTGTTATATAAATTTTCCATTATCTGTATGTTTGAAATATTAAATAATTTCTTTAGTTAACAGTATCTTAGTACAAGAAGAAGAAGGATTCATATTGCAACATCCCCTGGGGCCTTTTGGCCACCTCTCCAGCCCTGCTAATTTCTGCTGATCTCCCATGTGATGCAGTACCAGCTCAGCAGCAAAACAATTTTCTGGTCCTTTTCCCAGTCAATTCTGTTTCCTTTCTTTTTTCAGGATGAAACACAAAAACAAAAACAGAAAAGTTGTCCCTGTTTCTCACTTAGGGCTTCTTAAATATTATCCGCTTTAATGTCTGCCATCACCCCTACACCAAGTCATTTATTGAAATATTTTTCCACACCAAGAACTCTAGTGTCATGTTTTAAGATAACAATTTCAGCTCTTTATAATTATTTTAGTAAATTACTGAGGGGAACTTGCTTTCTGCTGATTTGCTTTTTCCTTTAAGCATTCAAATGCAGAAAAATCACTGGGACATGTGAGGTCAAAAGCCATTAAATCTTTAAATATGGAATTCTCTTTCCCCAGCATTCATCTCAGTGCCTAGCAGGGTACAAATAACAAAAACAATTTTGATGATAATGACAAGAAATTATCATGTGAAATAGTCACTATGCATTCTCTAAAATTTAAATATTTAATTGACAAAGATAAGGAGGTCTCATATTTTCCTTTGCCAGTACTCATTATCTGTTTTTAATCTGTTGGTACTTTGTGGTGCTAATTTTGGCTTTGCTACCCATGACCTCGTGCTGTGGATCCCCCATTTTAATTTACTTCCAATAATTGATGATGACAGTTTATAATTTTACTTCATTTCTGCTATACTAACATAAAATTACAATTTATTTGCACTAAATTCTAAAGAACTTGACAAAAGAATGCCATGAAAGAAAAGTAATACAGAGATCATGATTTTGAATTCTCTAATCTTAGTCCTTTATTGCTTCCTTGAGCTACTTTTTTAAAAACATATTTTTTGAGCTATTTTTCAATGTATGACGTATTACAGATTATATCAAGAATATAATATAAAGATTCACAAATGGCCTAAAATATTAAAAAACATGGTTGTTGATATTTGCAGTCATAGGGTCAGCTTTCAGCACCAAAGTTAAACTAAAGAACATATTAATTATCCACAAAAGATTAAAATGTTAATTTACTTTTTAAAGCTTGTATTTCAATTCATCACTTCCACAGCCTTCAATTTTCCCCGTTCCTTCTTAGTCTTTCAAATTCCTACGAAATTCCTCTGGAGGGCACCATTACCATAACTAATACAATTAGCTCCAGCTGGCGTCCTCACGAAAGGCAATGGGTCTTTGTTAGCGCTGTTTACTTCATTTCAAATCTTAGTGTTAGCATGACTTTCTATTTTCTGTCTTCTTAAAGGAAAAAATAAACTCATCTGTCTATCTCTCTTGAGGATTATAGATATTACCCCTAGTCACATTATACCCCACTTAAAAATAAACACTATTTCTGCCTTCCCTGTTGCTTCTTGATAAAACTCCTTGGAAAGCTAATGAGGTACCAGTGTGAAATGTTACTTGGGCATGAGCATTTTTTTTTAATTGCTTTAATAGGAAGTGAATAGAAATTTGAGTAGCAGTATAGAAATCAGCTACACATACAATCACATCTAATGTAATTTTCTTCAGCATAATCCTTTGCTCATTAAATGAGAATTTAAGGCAACAAAACGAAACAAAACAAAAAGCCCCAGAAGTCAAAGAGTCAGAGATGTTTTTATATGTCTGCAGAGAATACATGTTATTTTAACAAAGGGAAGCTGCTCAGAAAGCTCTGTGTGATGACTATAATTTTGATAATCAGTTCATTCAATAATTTATGTGATGCCGTTCAGAATTCTAATTGGAAAGGAATGTTTTTCATTGAAAATCAATTGAGATAGTTACTTATATAAATAACATCTGGGTCACTGCACTGTTTATTTGTAGCAGTGTCTTCTTTGTATTTTTGAGGATTTTCTATCTTTAACTCTTTACTGTTTAAATGAAAAATCAAGAAGTATTTGGAAATTTCATAAGTTTCTAAATTACAACCGGGAGTTAAATACTACCTCTTAGATAAATAAAAGTTTTCCAGAAATACTCTCTTTCATTTTAATGATGTATACCATACTAGAAATGTAGCAACTGTAATTTTTTGCATTAAAATAGTTTGAGAGGTGAAGGGAATAAAGTAATGCATATAGAAATAATTGAAAAAGAGAGAAAATATCTTTTAAAATTTCCCACAAAAGTACATTTTCCCTAATTATACACCACATCTATATATATCCATTTCTCAACTATTAGTAAATATGTTGATGCTTACTTTAACATTGACCACACTATCTGAAACTAGTCACAATTCACATGCATATTGATGATATTCATAACAGGTAGATTTTTTTCCTTCAAAGAAAATAACCTTTTTCATGTTCCCGGTATATTATACCATTGTGATTAATAGCTAACTCAGAGTGGGCATTTGCTCTATTATTGTGTTAGAGGAGGAGACTCCAGGAGTGAGTATACTCTGCTTCTTACAATTTCTGGACAGAGTACTCCTAATAGCAAAGTGATCCCACAGTGACAAATGTCTCTGGAGCCTTTCGTTGTCTAAAGAAGACATGTTGTCATGTCATTTTGCATTTCACTTCATATAAATCCATGTTTGTTTTAAATGAAAGAGAATATCCAAAATACTGTGACATGTTTACCCCTGACTTCAGTACTCCTAACGTTCCACAGCCAAATCCTTACTGGAGAAGAAAGTGAAAGGACTTGTAATTAAATGCTGGTTTGGATTTTAAGTTTATTGCTGACTGGTATCGGGCTTGTATAATTTATTTAATTCCTCTAAACCTCAGTTACCGTTGCAAAATATTAGATGGAACCACTTGAAATTTCTATTTATGCAAGTTAAAAATACCAGAATATTGAACATTTTTTATGGTTCAAGCTAATAACAGCCTTACCTTCCCCACACGTATATGAACTGATGCGTGCAAAGCTCCCAATAAAGTACTTGAGTCACAGTAATTTTAATTATGCTAAGAAAATTGTTCATCTATGCTAATGGCATAAAGAAAAATACTCTATATTACAAATAAAAATGGTCTCTATTGTGATAATGAGAAGTCTATAGAATTAGAAGTCACAGATAACAGTTGTTAATCACTCATTAGCTCGGAGAATAAGCATCAACATTTTTACTTTTTAAATAACTAGTTCACATAGTTGTTAAAATTATTACATGAGATAATAGATACACATATGTGTGTCATCTGTATTTATTCATTAAAGAAACAGTAAAATAGTACGAATAGGTACCTTTTATTAATAGAAACAGTACAAACAAGTTGCCGTGCCACATACTGTTCTAGATGTCAGCAAGACAACAGTTATGAGACAAAGTCCATTCCCTTGTAAAGCATATATACCAGTGGGAGGGAACTGATAGTAAACAAGTGAGATATATTCAAAAGCATAATAATTTCATAGAGAAACATGAAATAAAAACCAAAAATACTAGCATGCAGTAGATGCTTAACATAGATTTTTAAAATTCAAATTTCCTTCCATCCCATTATGTATCCATTCCATTTAGTAAAGGTCCATCATTCCATATTCCTTTGTAGCCTAATTGCAATATGTGCTAAGAGGGCCCAAATATTTGGGCAATTTAGAGAATTCCTAATTATTAACATATCTGGATAACAAAATCCAGTGAAAAAGCTCCTCTTCTCTTCTTCATTAATTCATTAGCAATAATACTTGCTTCTGTTTAAAAGATGGTAGCATCATAAAATCGTAAGGCTGAATGTAATGTAAGTGAAGAAATATGGTAATTGTTACCTAGCTATCTGAATTATATTTCCCTAAATAACCAGCCTTCCTAGGTAAAACGTTTTTATTTCACCTCCTCTTTTTATAGCTGCATCCCTTTGGAATCTTTTTTTATCATTTTATTGGATTTGAGGCGCTTTCTTTTAAAAAGAACTGTTTGAACTTTACAAACAGATATAAATGGAAAGGAAGAAGAGGAAGGTCAGATTTTGGGTCTGCTAACCTTGGCAACGTCCTTTGAAAGTAGTCTCCAGGTAGCTTTAACTTCTGCAAGCTCCTGTGAGCCTGAGATCACTCCAGGGCCCAGCCTGCTTGGCAAACTGACAGAGGTCAAATTTTCACACAAATGAACAATTTCCCTGATACAGTGAAACTGGTACTTAAGCACAAGCTCTAATGAGCAGCCCCCTGTCTTTAGCTCCCACTTTAAAGTACCCCCAAGGTTTCCAGTACAATTTCATTTGACCTTTAGCTAAAGACCATATTTTACTAGATCACCAATTTCCCCTATCCCTGGAGTGTTTTCCTATGTCAGCACTTATGAGAAACCCACACTGCACACGAGGCAGGTGTTCATTATCCCTCTTTAAGAACAATCTGCTCCTCTTCTTGCCTGTTTCCTGCAATCTCCTGTCTCCCCTTTGACAGAATGATAGAAGTTTTCAGACTGCTTCTTCAAATTCCTCAAATAGCATGCTTTCAATTTATATATTTTGTCCAATAGCAAAACACGATCATGGGCTATTAACCGCTATTAATTTGGGGGCAATCTAAAATATATGTGAACTTTCTTTATGGTTTATAGTAAGCACAGAGTATTTGTATTCTGGGAGCTTCGAATCATTTAAGTACACTTCCTCTTGTTCTGTTTCATTTTATAATTGGGATTGTATAACAGTTAATGTAAATAATTGATCATATTGCTACTTTCTTGGGTTTGTAAATGCTTTTAATTGTATAATATTAGTGTTATTTAAAAATAACACAAATTCTTTTTGAATCAACTGATGTTCAAATGATACCACTGAGATTATTAGGGACAAATACTTTTTCCTCATTAACATATGCATAAAAGTGAGAGAATTTCCATTCTGCTTTCTAAAAGTAAAAGCATGGATGGGACACCTTCATCTTTCTACATTTTCTCAGTTTCCTCTGTCGAGGGAATAGCAGTGAGTTATTAGCTCAGTGCCTTGTGGGTAGGGAGCAGACGATGTGATCTGCTTTTCTTGTCATATAATAGCCAGATTGGGATGAAGTTTGTCCCTATGAGGATGAGGACTACAGCTTGGGAGAGTAAGTTAACTCTGGAATGAAAGATTAGGAAGTACATTGTAGCTGTACATGGAAACTATATGCATCAGTTTAATTTTATCAGTAAGAAAGCTATGTTGATATTCATCTGCTTCCCTCATGTGTTTATCTTCCAATCAATTGTAAATGTGAGAGAGAAAGTAAGGATGGTATTTACTGAAACACTAAAGCTTCAATATTTATAAATATACCTTTTAAGCTATAAAATGATGCATATTAATAAATCACTGTTATTATTTCTATGCATTCCAGTAAGTAAAATTTGAAGTACTTAATTTGTTTTGGACAGAACAAGTACAAAACCAAAATAAAAGCTAAGTTTGAATGTGTTCAGATATGCTTCTAAGCATTCCTATTCCTAAGTATATAATTCATTTCATTGAATAAAATTGGAAACAGCTAACAGTTTAATCAGAATTTAAATTAGCTATATATTTTAGATCTATACAAAACACTGATGAAAGAAATCACAGGTTACATGAACAAATGGGAAAACATCCCTTGCTCATGGATTGGTAGAATCAACATAGTTAAAATGTCCATAGTGCTCAAAGAGATTTAGAGATTCAATGCAATCTTCATCAAAATACCAACATCATATTTCACACATCTAGAATAAATAATGGTAAACTTCATTTGGAACCAAAAATGAGCCAAAATAGCCAAAGCAATCTGAAGCAAAAAGAATAAATCTGGAGGCATCACATTACCTGGCTTCAAATTATTCTACAAGATTATAGTAACCAAAACAGCACTGTATTGGTATAAAAGTAGGGACATAGACCAATGAAACAGAATAGATAACCTAGAAATAAAACCATCTACATACAGCTAACTAATCATCGACAAAGCAGGCAATAACATATACTGGGGAAAGGAAGCCCTATTCAATAAATGGTGCTTAGAAAATTGGATAGTCACATGCAGAAGAATGAAACTGGACTCTTACCTCTCACCACATACAAAAATCAAGTGACATGGATTAAAGACTTAAATGAAAGGCATGAAACCATAAAAATTCTAGAAGAAAACATAGAAAGAATTCTTTTAGATATTGGCCTAGGCAAAGCATTTACGTATGACTAAGAACCCAAAGGTAAACATAGCAACAACAAAAATAAATAAAAAGGACTTGATTAAATTAAAAAGATCTACACAGCAAAAGAAATAGCCAACATAGTGAATAGACAACCTACAGAATGGGAGAAAATATTCTTAAACTATACGAGGGCTGTCCGGAAAGTATGTAGACATTGTTAATATAATGAGAACATAGACCATAACTGGATACTTTCTGGACAACCCTATATATCTGGCAAAGGGCTAATATCCAGAATCTACAAAGAACTCAAACAAATCAGCAAGACAAAACTAAACAACCCCATTAAAAAGTAGACAAAAGATATGAACAGAAGTTTGTCAAAAGAATATAGACAAATGGCCAACAAATACATGAAAAAATGCTCAATAACACTAATCATGAGAGAAATGCAAATTAAAACCACAGTAAGATACCACCTTACTTCATCAGAATAGCCATTACTGAAAAGTCAAAAAACAATAGATTCTAGCATGGATGGAGAAAGGAAAGAACACTTCCACACTGTTGGTGGGACTGCAAATTAGTATACCCTCTATAGAAAACAGTAGGGAGATTCCTCAAAGAAATAAATGTAGACCTACCATTTGATCCAGAAATCTTACTCCTGGGTATCTATCTAAAGGGAATGAAGCCATTTTATCAAGAAACACCTGTACTAAAATGTTTATAACAACACAATTGCAATTGCAAAGATGTGGAATTAAACTAAGTGCCCATCAATTCATGAGTGGATACAGAAAATGTAGGGTGTGTGTGTGTATATATGTACTATATGGAGTACTACTCAGCCATAAAAAGGAATGAAATAATGTCCTTTACAGCAATGTGGACAGAATTGGAGACTGTTATCCTAAGTGAATTATCTCAGGAATGGAAAACCAAGCACCATATGTTCTCACTAATAAGTGGGAGCTAAGCAATGGGTACACACAAGTACAAAGTGATATAAAGGACATGAGAAACCAAGAAAGGAGGAGGGTGGGAAGGAGGTGTGGTATAAAAACTTACCTATTAGGTACAATGAGCATTATTCTGGTGACAGGCACACCAAGAGCCCTGACTTAAGCATTATACAAATATCCAGGTAACAAAAGCACTTGTAGCCCCTTAATTAATATTTTGAAATAAAAACAACATAAATAAATAAATAAATAGCATATATGTAAAAAATAGCTATATATTTAAATCTGGACATATATAAATGATAAGTTTAATGATTAGATATATCAAACAGACAGACAGAAATGAAAATAGCATGCATTTTGTGACCTTTTGGATGTGTGCACCCGTGAAGCCATTGGAGATACAGATTCAAATAAAATCATAACAGTATTAAATACTAGAACCCATCGAGGATGTGCCACATGATTTTACAGGACTAAATTCTTAATAAAAAATATTTTATTTAATTCACAGAAATCCAGGTAGGTGGATATTACTCCTATTCTGCAGCTGAATAAATGGAGCTATAGAGATGATAGGTAAATTTTCTAAGATTATATAGTTAGTAAGTTCAAATTCAGATTCATGTCCCAATTGTCTTTCTAGAATTCACTGTGTGGACCATTGTGCTTTCTTACCCTCACAAAAAGGTATGGCTTTGTCTACAGGAAAATTTGCACCATCCTCAAACTAGTTTGACAGAAAAAGATGACTGCTACGCCTCATTTCCAGCTTCAGAATAATTTTATTCCTTTACCATTACAAATTTTGGGAGCTTGAGTTTTATAGATTAGTCGATTATAATATTTACTAAAATATAATCCTAACATATATGAGCTATAAATATACAATTTTTCCCCAGGTAATCTTTCCAATGTCACAACTAATGAATTTCTGTTACAAGCAATGGAAAAATTATCTGACAATTTGGATAGATTATTTGAAGAGTTAAGATGGGCAGTTTTTTCAAAGTAAAAAAAAATATTAAATTAATATATAATACAGAGGAAAGAAAGAAGTTATATATGGCTTATATATTTAGTTAATATATGATTAATATATTAGGGACTAAAGTCTAAATTTAAGGTAACAGCTACACTGGTCCTAGGTTTATTCAGGTTTACTCATTTATATCAACAACAGGAACATGTACCCAAATAATTTGCCACTTCTCCATTCTATCAACAAATTTTTGATGAAAGTTCTCCCATTAAAGGTAAATATCCCTTCAAAAATATGTGTTTTTCTAGGCCAGCAACTAATCATTTGCCATTTAAATTGTTCTGTGGAGTTTAGTTAGTTTTATTTTCCCTAAAAATACATTGCTGCTTTGGGAATTGGAGACACACATATACACAAAATTAATAAATAATTTGATCTTGGGGAAACAAATAGTAAGTAATGCAAAAATGTGTATCTATTAAAAGAAACATGAATACTTTACCAAATGAGTCCAGAGGTACAAATGATTGATACTGTTTGGGGATATTAATACAGTGAACAACTTTCTTGGTTTCTCTCAGTCTGGGACTGAGAGATTTCTTTGGATGTTAGACTTTCAGTGCTAAAATGAGGACAGTGCTGGGAAAACTGAGACTGTTGTTCAACCTAAAATATAAAATTATTCCATAAGAAGACACATTTTTCATAAGTGTTAAATAATAATAATAATATTTCTATTAATAACAGTTATCAGGCTTATTGTGTGCCAGACATTATTTTAAGTCAAATTATGTGGTCACCCTATGATATAGGGCTATTATTATCATCTTCATACAATTGAAGAAACAGAGGTATATAGAAGTTCGTCAGGGAATAGAATGTGTGCATCAGGACAGAAAAAGATACTTGGGAATAGTGGAGATTAAGGACATTGAAGAGTAAAATGATGTCTAAAGGCATTCAAATTTAGTTTTTATTATGTTTTTAAGCAAACAACTAACGTCTGCAGTCTGTGTCTGCTCAACAGCTACTAGTTGAAAGCTTCTGAGGGATTAATAGAATAAGTTCCATGGTTAACATGGAAAAGGACGTGGTTTGTGCCAAGGAATGACAGCGTAAAAGAGACAGGTGACCAGGCGCTGTGACTCACGCCTGTAATCCTAGCAATCTGGGAAGCCAAGGTGGATGGATCGCTCAAGGTCAGGAATTCGAAACCAGCCTGAGCAAGAGCGAGACCCCGTCTCTACTAAAAATAGAAAGAAATTAATTGGCCAAATAAAAATATATAGAAAAAAATTAGTTGGACATGGTGGCGCATGCCTGTAGTCCCAGCTACTCCGGAGGCTGAGGGTTTCTTGAGCCCAGGAGTCTGAGGTTGCTGTGAACTAGGCTGACGCCACGGCACTCTAGTCTGGGCAACAGAGTGAGACTCTGTCTCAGAAAAAGAAAAAAAAGGAGACAGGTGCTGAAATGTTCAGTATAGCAGGAATATTGTTTTTTTTGTGAAAGGAGGAAAGAGATATGGGTGTTGTTAGTAAAATAGATTAGTGCTAGATTATAATGTATTTGTTATTTTTATTCTGAGAAATGATAGTTTGTCAGAGTTTTTAAAACAGGAGTGTGATACTATTATACA
>CAUYPO010121098.1:0-20667 GCA_963574435.1 Cheirogaleus major | reverse complement strand
ATGTGTCTGTGTCTATATAATGAAATATTCTTCAGCCATAAAAACAAAGAAAATTCTGCCATTTGCAACAATACAGGTGAACCTGGAATACAATATGCTGAGTGAAATAGGCCAGACACAAAAAGACAAATAATGCATAATTTCAGTTATATGTAGAATCTAAAAAAGTTGAGTTCATATTAACAGAGAATAGAAAAATTGTTACCAGAAGCCTAGAGTGGGGTAAAATGGAAAATTATTGATCAAAGTGTGGAAACATTCAATTATAAGGTGAACAAGTTTTGGAGACCTAATTTACAGCATAGTGACTATCTATAGTTGATAACAATGCATTGCATGCTTGAAATTTGCTAAGAGAATACATTTTAAATATTCCCATCATACACACAACCAAAGACAACCATGTAAGGTTACAGATGTATTAATTATTTTGATTGTGGTAATCATTTCACAATGTATATGTATATTAAAAATTACATAATAAACCTTATACATATACAATTTTTGTCAATTATAACCAAATAAAGTTGTAAAAATTATAATCTAAAAGATACTCCTTTTATTTTTTCACAAATATAATAATCTCTTCATTTCAAAAATTATGCATGAACTTCAGGCTTATCAAAAATAATTTTAATATAGAAATCTTTCCTTTTAATATTAAATTTATAACACATAAATGAGTATATTAAACATGAATTTTTAACACTTTTTTAAAAATCCAGGATATTAAGGGGATACAAAGTGCCCATCAATACATGGGTGGATTAATAAAATGTGGTATATGTATACCATGGAGTACTGCTCAACTATAAAAAACGATGGTGATCTAGCCCCTCTTATCCTGAATTTTTAACATTTTTGGCAGATAGCTTAATTAAGTGCTTTCACTTTTAAAGCAGCAAATATATCTCACAAAAGAAAGTTTTCCTTTAAATGTGTATGTCTTTGTGTATGTCTGTATATATGCATATACATATGTTTAAATATGCATATATGCATGCATATACATATACATTCATACAAATACATTAAAATCTATTTTAAATTCAGACTTTGAGACTATCGTTGTGCTTAAACTATGCCAGTGCTGAGTTCATCCTAAAACAGTGAACCTTATGATGCTGTAAAAATTAATTAATAATCTAAGTTCATTATCATTTAAGATCTATTTTAGCTACACATTTTAATATTCTGTTTTTGTTGCAGAGCTATTTAGACACAGTCATTCATGGATAATAAGTCATTTATTCCTCATTAACTGTTAGGATGGATGTAGATATTCATTACAGCCAGACAACAGACTCATTTAGCTGCATACAGTACATGATTACATACCACCCCAATGACTAGAATGCAAATTCCATCTCACATTAGTTTTCTTTTACTTAAGCATTTTCCAATTGCTCAGATATTTTCCTTTTCTGCTTTGCTGCCAGAAAATCACTGAGGTTTTATTTTTTAAAAAGAAAACAAAATAGCAAGAAGAAGAAAAATAAAACAAATGATGTCGATAGCAAAATGTGTATAATTTAAAAGGAAGGTTCTCTCCACTGTGACTCACATAGACTGTTAAAATTTGTGTATGATACCATGCTTTCTTTGTTGGAAATTTATGTCCTAGTCAGCTTAACCTTAAACCAGATGAGTTTCTGCTTTTAAAAGCAGAAGACCTTAACAAATCATCATACAACTGGTCACAGTTAGGAACTTTAGTGAGCCTGCAATAAAATGCAGAAATTTGCTTCCTCCTTTCAACAAAAGATAGAATATCAGTTTAAATTGCATGAAAGTATATTAAAAATTACATCTATAATGCATTTTTATAAAATTAGCGTTCAAAACCTGGTAAGTATATGCACAGAAAATAAAAAATTGTCATGTTACTTTGTTTTGCTATATAGCTATCTCTCCATTTATTTAGATTTTCATTCATTTTATTCATCAGAGTTTTTTAGTTTTCTACACATTGTTAGATTTATATCTAAGTGGTTATTTCTTTATTAGTTCTATTATAAATGCTACTGTTTTATATTTCTAATCCTAATTTTTATTTGCTAGTGTTAAGGAAAGCAATGAGTCTTGTATATTAACCTTGTAGTGTGTGACCTTGCTATGGTTGCTTAAAGTTCCAGGAGCTTAAGTCAATTTGGGGGAATTTATTACATAGACTTTATTATATAGACTACAATGTCATCTTAAAGACAATTTCATTTTCTTATCTAACTACACTATCTCAGACTTTCCATACTATATTAAAGAGAAATGGTAAGAGCGGACAAACTTTTTTTTCCCCTGATCTTAAGGCAAATGTGGTCAGTATAATGTAGGCTGTAGGGTTTTGTATATGATCTTTATCAAGTTCAGGAAGTTTTCTTATACTCTCTTCTGTAAAGAATTTATGTGTGTTTGTGGGTTTTTTAAAACTCCTGAATGAATGTTGGATTTTATCTAATGACTTTTTTCACCCCAATTGACACAATCATATGATTTTTGAAATAAATCGCACCTGGTCTTGGTGAATAATTCTTTTTATGATTTTGTAGATTAGATTTAATAATATTTTGTTGAAGATATTTGCAAATTTGTTCATGAGAAGTATTATTATATAGTTTTCTTTCTTATAAAGTCTTTATTTCGGTTAGTATTAAGGGAATGATATCCTGAAAGAATAAGTTAAGAAGTGTTCCCTCTGTTCCTATTTTCCAAAGAGAGTATGGAGAATTGATACTGTTTCTTCATTAAACATTTGGTAGATTTCACCACTATGCCTGGTATTTACTTTTTTTTCAGAATGTTATTAATTATTGGTACAATTTATCTACTGTATAGGCATATACACATGATATATTTACTTTGTGTGAGGTTTGGTAGTTTATAACTTTTATGGAATTTATACATTTTATCTAAGTTATCAAATGTATCAGTTCAGAGTGGTTTGTGTTATACTTTTATTATTCTCTTAATGTCCATGAGATCCATAATCATAACCTCTCTTTAATTTCTGATATTATAAATTTGTGTATCCTTTTCTTAGTTAACTCAATTAGATGTTGGTCAGTAATATTGTTCTTTTGAAGTTCCATTAATGATCTTTTAGTTTCATTAATGAGCTTTCTTGTTTCCTGTTTTCATTTTTATTGATTTCTACTGTATTTTTTATTATTTATTTTCTTTTGTTTGTTTTAGGCTTAACTTTTTTAACCTAATGTTAATCTTAGGTTGTTAATTTTAGATCTTTCTACTTTTATAATGTGTGTACTTAAGTGCTATAAATATTCCTCTAAATACTGCTTTCACTACATTCCACAAATTTTGATATGTTGAATTTTTATATTCATTTAGTCAAAAATATTTGTTAACTTTTATTGAGACTTCTAGGAACCATTATTATTCAGAGATGTGTTAATTAATTTTTAAATATTTAAAGAATTTCCAGCTATCTTTCTTTTATTGATTTTTAATTTCATTCCATGTGTACTACCATATGTACTAAGACATATTTTATAGGCTTTTCTATTCTTTAAAATTTGTTAACATGTGCTTTATGGCTCAGAATGTCATCAATCTTGGTGAATTTTTTGTGTGATCTTGAGAAGAATGAGTATTCTGATGTTATGTGATGTTGTATACTATAAATGTTAGTTACATCAAGTAGATTGAAAGTGTTATTCAGGCTAACTCTGTCCTTACTGACCTGTCTGCTTATCCTCTGGAATTACTGATAAAAGGATGTTGAAGTATTATAATAGTGGATATGTCTATTTCCCCTTTAGTTTTCTTCAGATAATTTGAAACTTTTCTGTTAGGTACATACATGCTTAGGATTGATATACATTCTTGGAAAATTGACCTACTTGTACTTATTTAATATCTCTCTTTTGTATTGCAAAGTTTCTGTTAATAGAGTTTGAATTTATGAAATTAACATAACAAAAGTTTTATTTTAGTGTTAGCAGTGTATGTCTTTCTCATCTTATTACATTTAACCTAGGTGAGTGTTTATTTATTAATTGGTCCTTGTAGTCAATATAGTTGGGTATTTTTTTTTCTTAATTCACTCTGACATTCTCTGTCATTTAGTTGGTGTGTTTATCATTCACATTTAAAGTGATTATTGATATCATTGTGTTAATATCTACCATGTTTGAAACAATTTTCTATTCCTTGCATCTGTTCTTACTTTCCTCCTCCCCTTGTTCTTTTTCCTCCTTTTCTGGGATAGATTCAGCATTTTATATGATTTCATTACATCTTAAATATTATGATATCAAAGATGTTCTTCATTTCTGTTAAAGTATTGCTTTTTTTTTAATTTCTAGCATTTCCTTTTCATTCTTTCTTACATCTTCCATCTTCCATCTTTCTTAAATTGCACATCTTTTCTTGTCTGTTGTTTACTATTTCTATTAGAGTCTTTAACATATTAATTACACTTGACATAAATCCCCTTCCTAGTAATTCCAACAGCCGTGTCATGTTTGAGTCTGTTTCTATGCTTGCTTTATCTTCTCAGCCTATGTTTTTTCCTTGATTTTTAGAATGTCATGTAAGTATTTTTGTTGAAAGCTTGGGATATATTGCACTGTATAATAATAAATAAGGTAAAGGGGCCTCAAATGTGACATTTTATGATTATCTGGTGAGGAGTTGTGGTGACTTTAACATTTGCTGTAGGTGTAGGTACTAAATGATTCAGATTTATCTAATGTTTTGATTTTTGTTTCTCTTCTTGACTTTGAACATCACCATATTATTGAATACATTGTTAAATTTATTGTTGCACTGCATATTGTTTAATATGTAAGGATTCTATTCAATCATATTCATAAAGGAAATAGGCTTCTAATTTTTTATAATATACATAATACAGTATAACTTCTTAATCATATTTTACTAATTCTTTAATATACACTGAATTCATGGTAGGTATTCTGTGTACCTGTCAACTTAGGACTTCATTTCCTTTGCATTCTGGCTGTGTATTTTTATTTTGTTTTCTTTTTCTTGATTATTTTGTGCAGTAGACATATCAAGAATCAATTCATACTGGAGCAGTCAATGAATTGAATAGTTAAAATGTTGGGTGAGCTTAACGGTGGCCTACTTAAAAAAGTGCATTGTGTGTTAGTAGTGTGTTTTCCCTCTAAAACAAAGGGATAAAAAAGCTATAGACATCTAGTATAAATGTAAATAAAGGCACGATATTTTAGCTACCTACAGCCTTAATTAGCATTTGAAAAAAAGTAAGGGAACAGCAGATCCCTCAGGATTGGTCAATAATACTGAAGTTTAAGTAGAAACTCTCACCGACATATATTTCTACTCAACAGAGGCCACTGATGTAATGTGATCCCATGATGATTTTCATCATCCTCAAACAATTTATTCTTGGGGATTTGTACTTCCTCAAACTATCTCTTTGGCCTACCTTGCCCATAGCAAGTGACAAAATCATGTGATCTATTATTTTGTCAATATTATCACAGGATTTTGGCTAGAATATTGTATAAACATATTCTGGATAATAAAATGTAATAACTTCAAAATAATATCTATTACAATAGGACACCTGAAATATTGTCACTGAAAGGCTTCCAGAGACATAATTTATTTCTGTATGAGAGTAGTACTTCAGAGAAAATAGCAGTTTTCTTTAAAAGATTATACTTGTGCTCTAACCTCAGGTGAAGGATTAAAAAAGGGATATAACCACCAATTGTACACTCTTGTAAACACAATCTTAGTAATAAATAAAAGTGGTAAAGGAAAAAGGAATAAGGACCCATTAAATATAAGTCTCTAGATACTTGAAACTACATTGAACTACATGACTAACTCTTATCTGGTAAATACAGTCTTTCAGGAAATGTAATAAGAAATAATTCATCTGATTATGTGTGAGACTACATATCATGGCTATCAAAAGAATTATGTTTCTCATAAAGATTAATTTTTGCTGAGTTACCACATTTAAAAAAATAGAAACACACAAAAAATTGAAAATTAAATGTAAAATCTTACTGAATAGATAAAAAAATTGCTAGGTGATTTTTAAAAAATGGTATTCTAACAGTATATGTATTTTTAGCATTATTGTAGAAATGACTTCTTCATTCAGATTTGAATCAACATATTTTTATAAAGTAAATTCTATGTAAGAGTAAAATTGTATCAATATCTTATTTTTGTTCAACAGAATTTTATGCACAGAAATATTTCTGGCTTCTAAGAAATCAGTATAATTCTGTTCTTTAAAATTAGTACATTATGAAAGCTTTGGTACCTTTAATTTATAATTTTAATGTGAAATTAATTATAAAAACAATATAACTAGAGTGACCATATACTGTAACATTCTCTAAATTCTTCCTATATATTTAATTCTTTCAAAAATTTTCTAATTTATAGGTATGAATAATATAAATATTTCTCTACTACTACATATACCTAGTCTTTTTGTTGTTGTTATTTCTTTTATTTTTACTCAGTTATATTCTGCTTATTTTAATATTTAGATGTATTTGTATAAAATAATAACTACAGCTATATATGGGTAGATATATGTGTGTGATATACATGTGTGTATTTGTGTGTGTGTGTGTGTGTGTGTATATATGTTAATATGTACATGTGTATCTGTGTCTGTGAGTATTTTCTTTTTACCAACTTATTTGAGCTGGATAAATTCAAAAATTCCTAACTGAGATAGTATAATCTGGATCCTACCTTATCCCCCCAAAATAGACTAAAATCAGGAGTAAAGTCATAAGAACTTTGATCTCCAGTGACAAAAATGTCAAGGCAAGGATGAAAACAAGCTTGACTTATCAGTCATATTTCATATTTTTCAAATGATGATTTTTTTTTTTACCTTCTGCTGACAAGGAAAAAATGTGCTTGGTTCCAACATTATAGAACATATTTCATTTATAGCCAGGCAGGCTTGAAATTCTTCATTTTAAATCTCTAGTGAACTTTAAAGAAACCTTTAAAAACTCAATTATATTCATACTAGGCTTTTACCCTAGCCTTCAGAGCCCAGAATTCTAATGTGTAGGGAAAAGCAACCAGTCTTAAAAATCTACAAGACCATATGAAAGTCTTAAATGAGTGCTATTACCTAAACTTTGATGGCCTCAAATATGGGCAGGATTCCTGTTCTTGGGAGAAAATATTGAGTGATATTTAAATTAAAATGGTTACTGATTACACTATAAGGAATAATTCTTTATCTATATAGCTTTTTGGATTTTTTTAGATGCCCAATATTGGGATGGAAATTTACTAGATTAGTTTCTGAGGATCAATCCTCAAAAGCACTAATAAAAGTAACATTAGGGTAGACAGAAGTTCAGAGCAATCACTTTTTTGTTAGATACCATTTTCTAAAAAACAGCTTAGAGCCACAATTCCATATAGATATTATAGTTTTATTTTATTTTTAATTGAACTTAGTATATGGAAAAAATATATTCAACATAGATCTTCCAAAGAGTGTGATTAATCACATAAGAGGGCATTCTTTGTCAAGAATTAATATACTGTTTCTTAGAAACATTAAATAAAAAACTAGTTATATTTATTTAGTCTTTAAAGAAGGTAGACAAGGTCTACAATCCTGGCAGTGAAACAAAAAGGTATAAATAAATAAATAATAATTAAATATTAAATTAAATAATTATAAACAAATAAACAACAATTAATATCTTTGAAGGTAATATATTTCTCAGGAAAAGACTTATGCTCTTTGCATAAAAAGTAATTCCGGCATCTGGAAAATTCTAAATTTGAAATCAGGTCAAATATTTTCCCTGAAAATTTCCTATCTTTTGATTAATTATTTGAATTTTTTAGCATTGTCTGTCTCTGCAATCATATAGAAGTACATTATAAGCATAAAATATTAAAATATGTTTAGCTTATTCAAGTAACTTTGATGTTTCATGATGTGAGAACATATGACCAATTTAAGAAATTTGAGTTTACTTCTCATAACAATAACATCAACCAGCAATAAGTCTTGTATATTAGTCAAAATTCTTCAGAGAAACAGAATCAATAGGATAGGCATAAATATGGATATAGATAGAGATATATAAAAAGACATTTATTAATGAGGATATTGGCTCATGTGATATGGAGGCTAAGAAGTCCCACAATCTGCCATCTGCAAACTGGAGACCCAGAAAATATAACTGGGTATAACTCCAGCCCAAACCCAAAGTCATACAAAAAGGAGAAGCCACTGATCTAATTTGTAGTCAGACTTAAAGGTCTGAGAAAAGGAAGTCATTTATATAAATCCTAATCTGAGTCTAAAGGCCCAAGAACCAGGAGCTCTAATGTCTTAGGACAGAAGATGACAGATGTCCCAGCTCCAGAAAATAGAGAATTAATTCACCCTTCCTCTACCTTTTTGTTTTATTTAAGCCCTCAAAGGATTGGGCAATGCCCACCCACATTGGAGAGGGCAATTTTTACTCAGTCTACTGATGCAAATGCTCTTTTCCAGACACATTCTCATAGACACACACGGAAATGTTTTGCCAGCTATCTGGCCATCCTTTAGTCCAGTCAGGTTGACACATAAAATTAACCAGCACATCTACTTTTTCTTATTTTTATGAGTACAAGTAGATTTTTACCTATGTCAAAAGCACTGGTGTTAATAACCAAGTTTATTCCAGAAAATCTTCATATAAAATAAATTAAACAAAATTCATATAACATGTTTCCTTATCATTAGTAATGAGGGTTATTACTAAAAGATAGTCTTTAGTATTAAATTTTTTCTTCCTTTCATAAACAAGTACCGACAACCTACAAAGATCAGGCATTGACTAATGTGCTGGCAATATAAAAGTGAATATAAATCTCATCTCCAAGTAACTCATAATTTCATAGGAAAGAGAAGTTTCTCAGATAGATAATTCAAATAAAACATAGTAGGTACAGTGATGGACATATTCTAAAAGTTTTGGGAGATATTCTTAAGGGAAAGAGAAAGAAAGAGAACTGAAAGAGTACCATGTAAGCTATAGTATGTAGTAGAATGTGAAGGCACATCTGTGTCTTAAGAGGTGAATAGGATTTACCTTGCAAAAAATATGAGACAAAGTACTACAAACATCAATTTATGGATTTAGGAAACAAAGAAGTATACAGAGATGCCCAGTGTTAGAATGTCAAGTGTTCAACAGAATTGTCAGAGACAAAATATGGAATATTGGTAGGAGAGATTTTGATGCAATCTCATATGCATGGTTGGGAACTCAATGCTGATTCTTTATTTTGACAAGGGGCTGATGGATAATTTAAGAAGAATAGTAAAATTAATCTTTAATGGTTACTTTCTCCAGTTACTCTAATAAGTGTGATATGAAGAAAATAAGATAAGAGGAAATTAATCAAAATAAAGATCTGGTTTGCCCAAGAATGGCTTTTTAATTTAAGCATTAAGTACTAGCATTTACTACTATTTTTATTTTTACATAATTTTAGTGCATACGATCATACAAATCTCCCAACAGTTTTCTGGTACTCTTTCCAGGATAATAGCTTCTTAAAAGTTACAAATTACATTTCTTTACCTTTCTACATGCCTTGTAATGTAATTTAGGTTCTATCTCATTTGGTTCATATGAGACTTGAATTCAGGACCAGTGCAGATGAGATGTCTGGAGAACACGTCAGAGCCATGCATTAGGCCTGGAGCAGTGTGGTTTTGGATCCAGCAATCACAGCAGTGGCTTCTCAATTCTAAGATTATAACCAATGGAATATAACTCAGGGGCCAGCACTTAGTTCAGTAGTTTTCTGACTGAATCAGAAGCAGTGCATTCTTTGGTGGGCTAGTTCCTTTGAGCTGAACATTTTTTAAAAAGTCATTCCTGCAAACAAAGATCATACCTATTTCTCTAGCCTTTGGTCATTTTTATAAGTACAGAATTTTTTTATATTAAATAAATGCATTTTGGTATAAAATAGCTTAAAGGATTTATAGTATCTGCATGTGGGTCCTGAATGACATAGTCAAGTTAGATTTTCCTTAAAAACTAATGCCAATTGAACTTGGAACAGCAAGGTACCCAGTAATAAAACTAGAGTCACCAGGCTCTACTGCAGTTAGAGTAGCTCTGTGACACAATGTGAGCTAATGTGGCACAAGTACAAGTTTACTGGGAAATTCAGCAAAAGTTTTGTGGTTCTAATATATCTGTCTCTTCTTACTTCTTGCATTATCTGCTTTAACCTCTTTTCCTGCAGGAAATCCTGTCTTAGTGGCTGAATCTGTAACATTGTCATGTGGCCCTGTAGGAAAAGGCTATGACAAATACAAAAATCTTGGCCCTGTCAGCTGTGGGCCATTGACTCCATGCAGTGATCTCCCTCTGCACTTCTGAGGGAATTAGAGGGAAAAAAGAACCTTTTTAAGGCTACTGTCAGATTTTCTGTCACTTATAATACATAACAAAGACAATTATTTAATGGATATCAGATTTTTCTGTTTAATGCATGGATCTTAGTTGCAAACAACAGATGCTGACTCTGGATGAATACGCAAAAATTGTTTCAGTAAAAGAATATTAGGCAGTTCAGAAAATTGTTGTGAAAACAAGCATCAGGAACTGTGCCAAAGGACATATATTAAAAATGGTGCGAAGAAAACACTACTGCTGCTTTTGTTGAGCAGCTGAAGATATTTCTTTGTCAAGTACTCGATCTTGAAATCAACAGAATACAGGGCTGTTATCCCTGCTGTCATCAAGATCTGATAACACAATTACCTATAACAAATGTCATAAGGCCTTGGTCAACTTGTTCATTTTCAAACTCAAATTTGGAGTGTTTCTTATTTGAAGATCTTCTGTTACAAGCTTGTGTACTAGCCAAAAATGATTTTAGAAATTTCAATTTCTGGGTTTTACTTTGGTATGCAAGGCCATAAGGCTGAGAATTTGCCAATTATAACCAAGGGTGGTTCAACCTGCTGGGTAGTCAAAAACAGGACAGCTCTTCACTACACTGTTTGTGATTCTTTTGTCTTTGGAGTGACAATAATTTACATGACCCAATTTGTGTTCAGGTTAAGCACAAAATATGTATCAGTATTTTATGATCTTAAAAAATTGTTGATATATTTTAAAACTTTATGTAATGTATAAATTGTTAAATACTGAAAAACACACTTATGTAAATGTAAATGTATGCATACAAAAATGAACACGAAATTCCAAACCTCTAAATTATTCACATGAGAATTAATGAAAGATAATGGCATTAACCTGTATCGACATAATTAAATTACCATAGATGATGTGAACTCACATTCTTTCTCATCTACCAACTCTCTCAAATTAGAACTGAAGGGTGGAAAAACATAGGGATGAAGGGACTTCCATTATTCTTAGATGCAATCCCACTCTAACAATAAATAAACTTTTGATCATACTTTATGACTGCTATCTGAAGTACAAAGGTTTAGTTTAAATTGGCTTTGTGCTGATAAGGCAATTAATTAATATGTTCATATGTTTAGTTAAATATATTTGAAATACCTATCCAACAGTTAAGAATAAAGTCCTGTACTAAAAGCTTTCAATTTACTTGAATAAATGTTGGTTTAAGCAAGAGAGAGATTAGATTCTAATGGCAATAGAACTATGATAGCCATTGCTTAGTTTTACTTTATTCTTAAGTTAAACCCTAAAGTTCTTGTATCTGAATATAAATTTTGGAGATTCATAGAAAATAAAGAGAAAGGAAAATAATCCAGTATTGCAGTATAACAGTAATTACATAGTTCCCAATATTGTTATAAAATCTTTACTTAAAGAATAAATTAAACCTAAATTTCTGTGATATAAACTCTTCATATCTGATTTTATAAACAAAAGATTTAGTAAGCATAATCTATATCAGAACAGCTTTAAATCAAATATTAATTACTTGCTAAAATCAAAATTCATTGATAAGTATAAAATTCACTGAAATGTAACATCAAAAAATATTTCTGAAAATATGAAGTCTTTTGTGCATATGTGATTCACATACTTAGGTTTGTTACAAATTATATTTATGTTATGTTGCTTTAAATAATTTTTAAAAACATTTTTATTTTCTGTTGTTTTGTTAATATTTTATAGTTTTTAAAGATTTTTACTCAGAACTAGGATTAATTTGGGTTAATAGACTTACCCATATGCATTTGTGTCAAAGGAAATTAGCATCTGCAATCTAGGGTCTAAATATAGTCTTATATAAAAGACTTCTGAAGTCAGTTCTGTGGCACATACCTGTAGTACCAGTTACTCTGAAATCTCTCTGGAGCCCAAGAGTTCAATTCCAGCCTGGGCAGCATAATGAGACTCTCAATCTCTAAAATTATAAAATAAATTTTTTTTTTTAAGAAGAGTTTTTCCCATACTCTTGATGCTGACATTGAAAATTCATTTGTCTATTATAAGCATGCAGGAGTGGGCTCTTAACTTATTCATAAGGAAACTTTCTAGTTTGGTTGAAGGAAATATTTTACTCTGCCTTTTTAACAGAAGTGAGTGGGTTTCTATGCAGGCCTATGTCAAATTATTCAATTTTTTAATAAGAAGAGGACATTAGCTTGACAATTTATGTATAAATATATGGATACACTTTCAAAAAGCAATCAACAATATTTCTATGCTATCTCTAGAGAATCATATCCACCCTATGTATTTTAGATTCTATCAAATCATATTAAAAAGACCACATCACATAAAGAGTAAACATGCACTCTAAAATATACTTCCCATCATTTTGTCCTCCATCTGAACTACTCTGATTGGGGAAGAATACACTTACAGTCTTTATTTAAAAATATTTTACAAACATGTGCATATTTTGATTTAAATAGATTAAACTTTATGAAGTTAACAATATTTTGATCATTATGACCAATAACAACAGCAAATATATAGTTGTACTTTATATAGAAATACTATTATTTTTTTCCTTTTTATAGATAGGGTTCTTTTAATTTAATAGTGAATTTTGATTAACATCATTCATCTCTTTATTTAGAAGTCATTTGTTTTGTTAGCTGTACAAAATATTTCCATATATTATGCCATATATTACTTACCCATCTCTTAATTTATATACATTTATGCTATCCAATAATTTCTTTTTTGGTATTGCGAACAGTTCTACAATTATTATCCTCATACATGCTAATTTGTGAACATATGTAGAAATAACTTTAGGGTATATGCAAAGAGGTAGAATTATTGTATACATTTACTAATATTCCTAATGTAACATATCTTTGAATTAAGTTTCACCACCAGAAGGCTACACATCTGCTGGTCTATATAATCCCAACATCTTGCTGAAGTTCTTCACTGATTTATACTTAATTTCAAGTGGCCATAGTTAATTGTAGTCTCATATAAAAAACAGCATCACGGAATGTGTTTATGTATCAGTGTAGAAAATGTTATCACTGCCATAATCTCCATGAAAATTATTTGATTTTTGAATTATTTCTGATGATAATGTATAAAATTCTTTAAGAGATTTATTATGTGTTACATTACTGAAAAGTTTCAATTCTTGTTTTCTATTTTTCTTTGCAAATCAAAATAACAACTGAAGTTTAGTTAAAAAATATTGCTACCTGAGATATGTATGCTTCTTTTGCTTTACTACTTCTGTCTATACTTTTCCTATACTAAAGTTATTATTCACTTGATATGCTTATTTATGTCTAACATATTTTGGAAAGCCACAAAGTGATTTATAATTTTAGGTTCTGAACAAAATCAAAGTCTTAATTTTATAATACCTACATTTCCTCTTGATGGTATATTTGATAGTATATTTTATACTATTTTATATAAAATTTTATACTATTTTATACTAATAGTAGATTATCTATTAATAATTTAAGGTAAAATAAAAATTGTCATTTCTCCTTAAAACTGACACAAAGGACAACCAACATAAATAGATGAGACAAGTTTTCTGTGTGTATAAATTCATTGCAAGCCATGTGTAGTAAATTTCTTACTCATGAAAATAGTTTGTTCCCCAATCTTCTCAAAGGCCCATTAATCTAAATGTAAATTAAAATAAAATGAAAGGATCTTAGAAATCATTCTTGTTTAATAACAACTGTACTCAGACATGTTGTTCACTCAGCCTAATTAGTGGAAAACCCAAGATAAAATTTGGATAGTAATTTTTCTAGCACTGTTTAAAGGAAAGAGTAAGAATCTCTGGAAAACATGAGAATTTTCAAAATTGGAAATGGCTTTTCTAAAGTACTCTATATTTTCCTTAGAAAAATTTATAAAAGTTAACTCTTCAAGTACATATTCTGAGTATATGGAAAAGCACTTCCTAATACTCTAAATGATATAATTAGCATTAGTGATAGAATAGTTTTAAAAAATTCTTATGTACCTATAGATATAAGACAATGGTAATTCTAATCAAGTATAAAAGCCAATAAAACAGATATAAAGAAAAATTAGACATTAATGAACTGATTCATATAAATATGATGACATTCATTTTATCTATCTAAAATTAATTGATTTATATTTTTGAGTGTTCATTTTGTGCCAAGCATTGTTTAGAAACTGCAGTACGGGACTGAACAAAAGTGATGAAAATCTCTTCCTTGCTGTACCTTAAATTCTAGTGGGGTTTCAAACAATATATCATTTTCTTAAAAACTACATATATCAAAAAGTAAAACTGTAAGGTAGATGCTACTTGAATTTTTATTTAATTTTTAATCTCTGATTTCTTATGCACAAATCAATTTCACTGTTCAAATG
This sequence comes from Cheirogaleus major, assembly GCA_963574435.1. Lineage (NCBI taxonomy): Eukaryota > Metazoa > Chordata > Mammalia > Primates > Cheirogaleidae > Cheirogaleus > Cheirogaleus major. The sequence goes on along the minus strand of CAUYPO010121098.1, from coordinate 5,842 downwards.
TTAGGTGCTATCCACATATTGCTTCAAAATGGACCATTTTATATCTTCTGTTTCCTCTTCACATATCATTTTTTAAACACACACACTTTTTAACCCAGTTAATCTCCAAACCTCAAGCCATATTTTCTTCCATTATCACTCTGTCTTTTAAAAGCAGTCTAGTCATTCTAATTCTCTTCATTCTTTCTCATAAAATCTGTATCATTTTAAGTTCTCAGACAATTAGAGTTCCTTTTAATAAGAAGAATTGAATCAAGTAATTTTCCTGGATTTTATTTGTATTGGGTTTCTGGGATGATCTATGTAAAAATTAGGTGCAAAGAACTTGATATTTTTGTAATGGATAATTAAATCAAAATAAACTTTAAATATGTAATTTTTAAAATACATGAAATTGCTTAGTATATATCTACACCTACCATAAAGTTCTAAATTCTTGACTTGAGATAACTCATAACAAAAGGGTTATCTTAACCTTTAAGGAGGTTTATTTTCTACTAATTGTATGTATCTTTTCTTATATCATTGAGTAGCTTATCACTACTTCTTAAAAATGCATTCTTGGAAAAATAATAAAAGCTAAATCACTTTAAAAGTGAAGGAAACAGAGGATTACCAGCTAAATATTGCATGGAACATATTTATATTAAAATTTATTTGTTGTTTAGACACAATTCAAATTTAACTTGTCTTTCTTTTCTACTTCTGGAAAACCTAGAAAATGTCATATCAACCTAAACAAAATTAGGTGAAGCTTTGACACATGACCACTTAATAATTTGGTAGACAGTGCAACGTATGCAGGCATAAAGCTGATTTTACATTTTTGTTAAAAATAAAACTATGAATTAATAGTGTATCTGCACATATTGTTCAACCTGTCTGGAAATCTGTCAAGTGCCCAGTGAAGTTAGTAGTATCCTGAATTTGAACATATTAAAGTACAGAATTGTTATAACTTTTTAAAAGTATGTGTAGCACTCTACTATTTACTCCATTGCTTTTGGAATTTCATGATTCTATTTTCTAATAACACGAAACTGATTAATTCATTCATGCAATAAATACTCATTGAGCAGCTACCATGTCTCATTTCCTCTCCACAAACTCATTGCTCCATGCCTTGTCTCATGTTTCAAATATAATTGTCTAGCTGAGAATATCTACTTATTTGAGCTAGAGATAAGGAAGAAAAAGACCCTCCTTCAAGAGCACTAAAGCCAGTATAAGCTGCATTTTGTCCCCCAAAGAAGATATATTGAAATCCTAACCCCTAGTGCCTCATGATATGACCATTTTTGGAATAGGGTCTTTATAGAAATAATCAAGTTAAATTGAAGTTATTAGAGTTGGCCACAAGCCAATATGGCTGGTGTCCTTCCTAAGGGGGCAATTTGAACACAGACAGATACATTTAGAGGGAAGACAATGTGAGGAGATGCTAGAGATTGCTACATGAAGACAGAGGCAAAGAAAGAACTTATGCAGCCTGCTACAAGCCAAGGAATTTCTAGGGAAAACAGAAGCAGGAAGAGGCAAACAAGGAACCTTGCTCTATAGATTTCAGAAGGAGCATGGCCCGCCCTGCTGATACCTTGACTTAGGCTTCTCATCTCGAGAACTGTGAGACAATAAAATTCTGTTGTTTTAAGCTACTCAACTTTTGGTATTTTGTGATTGCAGACTTAGGAACCCAACAGAAAGCCACAAACACAAAGACAATTTTACTTTCTCTCTCACACCTGGCCTAATGCATTCTTAGCACACTTCATAGTAGATAATATTATAACATATTAATCAAAATATTCAGAGTTCCTGTGTATTTGTATAATTTGCACAGCACAATGTACATACCTGGGAAGTTAATCTATAATATTATTTTCATTTTCATTTGTTTAGTGAAAAAAAAGTCATAGAAATTCTGACATATGACAGGAATTTTCTTGGTTTTGGAGAGAAATTAGTGAAAATAATAATGATAATCATAATAATATAAAAACTGATGATTTTTGGAATTATAGAATTTCCATTAAAGTAGACTCACCAAATAATGGCCCAAAGGAAATTTAATATAAGCAAGATAATAAGTAAAATAAAGCTACTACCTGTATTTTGTACTGCATAGACATAAATTTCTATCTCTATTCCTGCCTATATTCCTATTCTTATCTCTCTATCAGAGTTTTATCTCTGTTTTTATCTCTGTATATTCACTAGCTAAATAATTAGGCATAAGATAAGGAAGACTTAATTTTCAATAAAAACATACTTTTAATTTGATGGATTTAAAAATTTTTCTACTCAAAGATAATGCCACAAAGTATAGCACTTTAATAATATTATAATTTCATTTCTATAGTATATAGTATAAATATAACCATGTTTGATTATGCAATGCCTGGGGCAGAATCATAAGCTTTGTACTACCATTCAGAAACTTTAATTCAAATGCCAATAAGATTTTAGGATTTATTTTTAGAATAATCAGAAAAGTAAAATTATCCTATCTTGTAGTCAGAGTTGTAACACAATAGAATGAAAAAAATTTTAGCAACAAAGGAATGTTGGGACAATGACATAACATAATTGTTATGTCATTGCGAACTAATTTTATATTAACTTTGTGACTTCGAAAGCATATGACATCACCTATGTCTAAACAAAAATGATAGTTTTAACATAAACATGCTTTTTAATTACTTTCACAAGTCTATAAATTATCTTTTTTAATTGAGTCCTATTTTAGTAGCCATAATTATATAAGAATTTTGTTTCATTTAGACATTAGGTGTGAATTTACTTATTCCTTCCTCCTTCCTCTCACCTGTTTGATTTCCTATGAGTTTATTTCTGTATATTCACATAAGTGTTATTCAATTAGTTCCAATTTAATGGTGAGTACATGTGCTGTTTGCTTTTCCATTCTTGTGATACTTCTCTTAGAAAAATGATCTCCAGTTCCATCCAGGTTAATATAAGAGGTATTGCTTCACCATTTTTTATGGTTCAGTAGTGCTCCATAGCATACATAATGCCACATTTTATTAATCCACTCATGTATTGATGGGCATTTGGGTTGTTTCCACATCTTTGTGATTGCGAATTGTGCTTCTATAAACATTTGGGTGTAGTTGTCTTTTTCATAAAATGTCATTTTTTCCTTTGAGTAAATACCTAGTAGTAGGATTGCTGGATCAAATGATAGTTCTACTTTTAGTTCTTTTAGGTATCTCCATGCTACTTTCCATAGAGGTTGTACCAATTTGCAGGCCCACTAATTTGTTGTTTTGGGATTTTTTGATAAAAGCCATTCTCATTGAAGTTAGATGATATCTCACTTTGGTTTTGATTTTCATTTCCCTGATAATTAGGGACGATTGAGCAATTTTTCATGTTTATTGGCCATTAGCCTATCTTCTTTTGAAAAGCTTATGTTCATGTCTTTTTGCCTATTTTTTAATGGGGTAGTTTTACTTTTTTTCTTGCTGATATGCTTGAGTTCTTTCTAGATTCTGGTTATCAGCCCTTTATCAGATATATATCATGCAAATATTTTCTCCCATTCTGTAGGTTTTCAATTTGCTCTATTGATTGTGTCCTTGGCTATACAGAAGCTTTTTAATGTGGTCAGGTCCCATTTATATTTATTGTTGCTCTGATTGCTTTTGGGGTCTTCTTCATAAATTCTTTGCCTAGGCTGATACCTGTAAGAGTTTTTCCAATATTTTCTTCTAGAATTCTTATGGTTTTATGCCTTATGTCTGTTATCTATCATGAGTTGATTTTTGTTAATGTGAGAGGTGCAGATCCTGTTTCAGTCTTCTACATGCAGCTATCCAATTTTCCCAGCACCATTTCTTGAATAGGGATTCTTTTCCCCAGTGTATGTTTTCATCTGCTTTGTCAGAGATCAGATGGCTATATGAGGATGGTTTTATATCTGGGCTCTCTGTTTTGATCCATTGGTCTACATCTCTGTTCTTGTGCCAGTACCATGCTTAAGTTTTAATTTAAATGAAACTTAATATATTGCTTTTCACATTTACTGAGGAATAGTAGTTCAGATGGTAGATATTGATTATAATGACACATTATATAGCACTTACCATGTACCAGGAATTATTCCTAATAAGATATTAAGATACGTGTGTATGTGTGTGTGTGTGTGTATACCTTCACATTACCTTCACATGTATATGGGAATGCATGGTTTTTAGTACCAGTCTTCAAATGAGAAAACTGTAAGTGATAAAATCCAGATTGCAACTTAGCAGTCTGATTTCAGAATTCATTCTTTCAAAAACAATGCAAGGGTAATATATATTTTATAGTATAAGCTATTTATATAAAATTGCTAAAGTTAATATATGACTTTGTTAAAAAGAATCAACTATGCAGAGTATGACTTCTTTACAAATGTTATTACATATTTACCTGTTATTTCAGAGAGCCATGCCCTTTTAGAATACAAACACGCTGAGATCGATATTAATTATATTACCCGTAAATGTTTTTATTTTGTTTAAATGTATTTGATTTTACTATACCAAATTAAATACTTTTATTTTCTTATTGTCCCTTGCCTCTTTCTCTTCTAAGTATCCCATAAACAGCATAAATCATGCCTTCCCACTGTGGATATTCCTCCAAAATAATTTCTTCTAAATAAAAAAATGAAGGAAATAAGAACCCACTCTATTGCTTTTCCACATAAGAGTAAAGCAATATTTATATTTGATAGAATGTTTATGATCATTTAAAAAATATTTATTATTTATAGTATACAGTGTAATAACTTTAAATAGAAACTGTAAATGAGGATTGTAAATGCTATAGTGAAGAACTTGACTCAGTATCTGTGTTAGAATATTTAATGAAATGTATTTGGCAATAAATAAATAAATAAACATGTATATAAAATTCACCTTATCTTTTTAAAATGCTTGACAAGAAATTGGAGCATATAAAAATTAGCTTAAAATGCATATTTCTTTAATAGGCATAGATTTAATCGAAGAATCAGTGATTTTAAAAGGTAGCAGAGATCTATAGAATTCATTTGTCCTCATCCTCATATGCTCAGACAATATGGTCTTATCTCTATATTGTAAATGAGGTAATGGGAGCCACATAGATTTCCTGTTACCTATCAGGTGAATCAGTAGGTTCTGGCAGGCAGTGGTTTGAAGGATGAGAGGGAAAGATACCATGTTCCTTATTTCTGAACTTCATCTCTAACATAAAATACTTCATTTTATATCAAACTAATATTATTTCAAATTAACTTTAAAATTCATCACAGAAGACTGTGTTCAAAGTGTCTTCGTTTAGAATAGCTTTCTGTTAAGTTTGAATTAATATGTCCAACAATAAATTTATTTTTTTTAATTTTATATGTGTTTAACTTCTAATGGCATGAATATATTTCAGACCTTACTGTGACAGCTTCAATTTCACATTGTGTATAAATAATTTAGATTTGACCACAGAACACTTCTTTTTACATTCTAGACACAGAAAAAGCATTTTCATAACTTGTCTATTATAAAACAGTAATATTTGATATTTTTCACCCCTTAGGTAAATATAGATAAACATCAACATTGATTTTTATAGTTATTCCCTCCCAGAAATTTAATTCTTGCCAGTAAAAAGCAGGTAACATATAGAGGTTAAATTAAGCTACTTCTAACTTGAGGAAATTTGTTTGAAGAAAAACATTTTGGTTAACCACAGTTTTGCCTCCTCCTCCTAATTTTCCCACTAAGTGAGCTTTATTCTCATTTTAAGACCAAAAAAATTATGGCAAATGTATAATTAATAGGGACACCTCCTAGTTTCA
>CAUYPO010121097.1:0-12401 GCA_963574435.1 Cheirogaleus major | reverse complement strand
ATGAGCTATTTGAGGATATAATGCAGGAAAATTTCCCTGCCCTTTTAAAAAAATTAGATATCTAGAAACAAGAAGCTCAAGGGACTGCTGGAAGAGTCATTGCAAACAGGAAGACACCACAACACATAGTCATCAGATTGGCCAAAATAAACACGAAATAGGCTATCCCACAAGCTATAAGGCAAAAGAAGCAGGTAACCTACAAATGAAAACCAATCAGACTAACTTCAGAATTCTCAACTGAGACCTTACAAGCCAGAAGAGACTGGGGCCCCATTCTAACTCTTCTCAAACAGAATAATGCCCAGCCTAGAATCTTGTATCCTGTGAAACTAAGTTTCTTATATGAAGGAGAAATAAAGACCTTCTCAGACAAGCAAAGACTGAGGGAATTCATCAAGACAAGACCTGCCCTCCAGGAAGTACTCAAAACAGGGTTACACATGGATCAGCACAATAAACACTCACCAGTGTAAAATCATCCAAAAGCTAAAAGTCAAAGGCCAGATACCACAATGGCTAAAGAGAGAAAATAAAGCAATAAAGTTCAACTCAACAGGATGAACAGAAATATGCCCCATTTATCAATTCTTTCAATAAATGTGAATAGCTTGAACTGCTCACTAAAGACACATAGGCTGGCCTAATGGATAAATATACACAAGCCAAGTATCTACTGTCTTCAAGAAACACATCTAACACACAAGGAGGCATTCATACTTAAGGTAAAGGGATGAAAAACAATATTCCATGCAAATGGAAGTGAAAAGTAAGCTAGCATAGAAGTTCTGATTTCAGATAACTTAGTCTTCAAATCAACAAAAGTAATGAAAGACAAAGATGGTTGCAATATAATGGTGGAGGGTACAATTCAACAAGAAGACATACCAATTCTAAATATTTATGCACCTAACTCAGGTGCACTCAGATTAATAAAGCAAATCTTTGACAAAGCAGAGAGAAACATACACTGGGGAAAATAAACCTTATTCAATAAATGGTGAAAACTGGATAGCCAGATGTAGCAGACTGAAACAGGATCTGCACCTCTCACCTCTCACAAAGTCAACTCATGGTGGATAACAGACTTAAATATAAGGCATGGAACTATAAGAATTCTAAAATAAAATGTTGAAAAAACTCTTACAGACAGTGGCTTAGGCAAGAAATTTATGAAGAAGGCCCCAAAGGCAATCATAGCAACAACAAAAATAAATAAATGGGACCTGATCAAAATAAAAAGCTTCTGTACAGCAAACGAAACCATCAAGATAGCAAACAGAAAACCTACAGAATGGGAGAAAATGTTCACATGCTACACATCCAATAAAGGGCTGATAACTAGAATCTATATAGAACTCAGGAAAATCAGCAAGAAAATAATCAGGCAACCCTATCAAAAGGTGGCTGAAGGACATGAACAGAAACTTTTACAAAGAAGATAGACTAATGGCCAAAAAACATATGAAAAATGCTTAACCTCTGTAATCATCAGGAAAATGCAAATCAAAACTGCAATGAGATATCACTTATCTCCAGTAAGAATGGCCTTTATCAAAATGTCCAAAAACAATAAATGTTGGTATGGATAGGAACACTCTTACAGTGCTGGTGGGACTGCAAACTAGTTCAATCTCTGTGGAAAGCAATATGGAGATACTGCAAAGAGATACAAGTAGAACTACCATTTTATCCAGCAATCCCATTACTGGGCATCTACTCAAAGGAACAAAAGACATTCTATAAAAAAGACATCTGCCCTAGAATGTTTATGGCAGCACAATTCACAATTGCAAAAATGTGGAAACAACCCAAGTGCCCATCAATACATGAGTGGATTAATAGAATGTGGTATATGCATACCATGGAGTATTATTCGGCTATAAGAAACAATGGTGATATAGCACCTCTTGTATTTTCCTGGATAGAGCTGGAACCAATTCTACTAAGTGAAGTATCCCAAGAATGGAAAAACAAGCACTACATGTACTCACCAGCAAATTGGTATTAACAGATCAACACCTAAGTGGACATATAGGGATAACATTTATCAGGTGTCAGGCAGGTGGGAGCGGGGAAGAGGGGATGGATATATGCATACATAATGAGTGCGAGGCGCACCGTCTGGGGGATGGTTACGCTTAAAGCTCTGACTCGAGTGGGGAGCAGGGGCAAGGGCAATATACATAACCTTAACATTTGCACCCCCATAATATGCTGAAATAAAAAATGTAAATAAATAAATAAATGTGTCTCTCATAAAGAATATTAGAAAATATTTTAATAAATAGGTGAAGGGTTGTAGCAAAAGAAATGCCCTATATGAATCTTTTACAAAGCTTTTAGGTTGAATTTTAAGGTATGTGTTTGACTCATTCTCCATATGGTGGCACAAACCATAAATTGCAGGTTTAAGCTTTTTGGAAATGTTAATAAAACAACTTTCAAGGTTTACGTTTGTAATCTCCAAGTTCTGAGGTAAAAGAAAATGACACAAAAATACATCTGCACATTCCAAACTATTGAGAAACTTTTGACATGTCCAAAACTTGCCTTCATATTCAACCAATGAAGAAGAGTACTTCATTAAGATGAACATAAACTCAAGATATCTCATTGCAGTATGAGCAGTACTTGTAGTTTTTGTTTCTTTATAGTTCACTGCTTTATTCATTGATTGCTGACTAATTAGAACTAATGCAGTACAGTCATCTCTCACAACCACAACGTCCCTTCAGGCAAAATTTTAGTTATCCCTCTTTCAGAATGCTCTGTCACAAAGTGGTTAAAGGAGTGGAATCTACAGCCAGATTTCCTATGTCTAAACTCTGGCTCCCCAATTTACTAGCTGGTGATCTTGGGCAAAATACTTAACCTCTCTGTGCCTCAGTTCCCTGACCTGTAAAATCAGAATAATAATAATAGTATCTTCCTCATAGGATTCTGTGAGCCTGCAAGAGTTAATGTATACAACACAATATATATAAATTTCTTAGAATAGTACCTGTCACATGGTAAGTTCTATTCCTGTTAACTATTATCATTTACCTTTGGATATATTTTCAAAATTTTATTTTCAGTATATACAAACTGTGACTCTGCCAACTGGGAATAATTGGAAAAGGTGTGAGAAGAAGGATGCTGATGCTGACAAGTGGTAACAGAAAAGGGAAATGGGTAGGAGACAAAGTCAGAGTATACTTTTCTGCAATGCAGGCTGTGGGAGATAGAGAAAGCACAGGGAAAGCAGGCTTTAGAATCACATTCAGGTATTCAGGAGGAGGGAGGGAACCAAGATGCAGGCAAGAAGATCTGACAGCATATTTCATAACTGAGCTAAATTGGGTCATCTTTAAAAGATTAGCACAAAAATTTTTTCATCTCAAACTGCCAGGGGGTCTTTCCTTCTCTGGGACCTTCGGCTTGAAAAAACAACTGAGTCATGATACCTGACAGGTCTTGAGCATTTGAATGGTGGACTACACACAAAGGACCACTGTTACCACCTACTAATGTACATACAACCAGCATTAAAGTAAAATAAGGTGATAAGCCTCTCCTTGAAACCACAAGAGAGGAGGAGAAAAAGAAGAAAATCCTGAGCAGTTTCTTATGAACAAAGTATGACAAATGAACACTTATTGTACAGTGCTCAGTGTTGGTTATTCATAACAGGAAAAAGGTCAGCCATGGCGAGTCTGACTCTTAATGTGCCAGAGTCATCATCTCAGTTTAGTGCATTTAAAATCTATTTATAAGGGCATTGTATGTGTACTCAAGGGTTTAATCCCTCTAAATCTCTGGATGCTTAAAAGTTATAAGTTATTCAAATATGACATCTCTTTTTTTACTTTTTTTTATTTCAGGAAATTATGGGGGTACGAAGATTTTGGTTACATGTTATGACTTTGCCACATCCCAACCATGATTTGAGACGTGCCTTTTCCCCCTCCACAATGCTTGATTAATAAAATACAACATCTCTTATTAAAGAGATTTTGAGGAACTTGGCCCTCATGATTGGAGATGGACTCACTTACGTCACTTCTTGCCTACTTTATCGCATATCAATGATTTCCAGTGATGTCAGAAGACATGCATATGCAGTGCATATACATTCAGAATAAAATACACATGTTCCTTGAATTTTAATTTTTGGTATAGAATTTAATAGAATTTAAAAATATATTCTCCAGGAGCACATTATATCAAGAAGGAGACCTACCTAGATTCTTCACCTGAGCACTTGGTTGTTGACTAGGCCTCATCTTTTCCGTCTATCCTTCAGCTACTTAATGTTAATTGGTCCTATGCATGAAAATAAACAGGAAGCCTTAGCTGATGCTGCATTCCTCCATGCCGTATGGATTCCTAAACAGAGCTGATTTTATAGACATAACATAATGATCAATTTTTTCTGTGAAGTTTCCACCCACACATCAGTTTTCACCTATTCCTATCCACTATTTCTTCTCACAGACATACTTAACCCAACAGCAACCTCAAGACCCCTAGAGACACAGGCAAAGGAGATAGGAGACATATTTTTCACAGAGAACTTGTATCTAAAATTCTGCTTTTTCTCTGCCAAGATCCAATATTCCAGTCATCTCCATCAAGTGTATAAATCTATTTAAATGAAATAAATAAGTCATATATATGCCTGGTTCATAAAAGAACTCAATTCTCAGTTAATTTTTAAGTTAAACACATGAAATACTGTTTAATGTCTTAACTTTCCCAGGTGCTACAATAGAACAGATAATATTGATAGTGGTCTGGAAAGCCAAGGAGAGCCTGACATATATACATTATATTCTATTCCTCACTAGATTTTTCTATAAATATATACATAGTCCATTTTTCTGTGGACAGTAATTTTAATAGATTGTAAGAAATATGGGAAAATTAACAGGAAATAGGACTCCAGAAAGAAAGTTTTTTAAAATAATGGAAACCTGAAGAATGTACTTTTACAGTTAGGTGAGAGTTATACCCCCAAAAACAAATGGGGGAAAAGATAGGAAAGTGAAGGTATAATCCCCCTTCTCCCTTTTGTCAACTATAATGATGATTTTCTTTGATTCCACTTAGCCCATCTATTTTGTTTCTAAATGTGATTATGAAAATAATTTCCTCTCAGAACTGAAGAGAAAACTATGGCTTGTATTGTGGAATTCAAGTGATGGTATTAGAAGCAGTTTGACTGTAATTTTGGCTTTATTAATATTATTGAAATCAAACCCAGCTAATGGAAATCTTGAAGGTAGAAGAAATAATGTCTTATATTGTAAGAAAGAGATGAACCCACTGCCACTTCCAATGACCTACACTGAACAGAATGATTTGCTTTTAAAAATTAATTCATCTATACAATTATGAGGTTGAGCCAAATACCAAGCCAAGGCACTACTCGGGGCCTATTGAAAGGTAGAAGGCATGATTATTGAGAGTAGTGATGCTAAGTTAAGGATTTGTTTCCTTTCTCAAGTCCCCTCTTCTAGACAGACATCCTCCTTACTCCAGCCTGCTACCCAGCCTGGTCCCAGTGAATCATCATATTTTCTTTTCACTGCTGTTCTACAAATCACCTCCACTCCATTCAAACTGTTGTAGTCAATATCCTCTATTAGTAAATGTTAACTGCTGGCCAAAAAAAAAAAAAAAAAGAAAAATTAAATCCTCTAAGCCTGCATTTCCAAGCCTTCATGTATGCTGTTTAGAATCCCATCTGCCTAAAATTCTCTCTCAGCTTATAAAAGCTATCTTCCAAAACATTTAGTCTGCCTTAAAGTTTCCCTGATGCTACAGGCAAAGGAGACACTACCTTCTTTAGAAACATATAGAATACATTTCCATCATAAAAATATATTATATTTTCTTCAGGATCAACATTTAAACAACCAATATTTATTGCATTCCTGCTACATATAAGACATTCATAGGCACTGTGCAGGGTGTGTTACTAACAGCTAAAAGCTGTGCAGTTCTAGGAAGTGAAGCATCATTGGCCACTTCAGAGAGATATAATTGAGCAGCATATTTAAATAAATGCAATGTTGCCCAAAAGCTCATATTTCTTAGACAGTCTTTTAAAGGAGACTTCAAAGTAGTTTGATATTAATATCCCTAGCACATTCTATTTCAGTGTGGATCAACGTTTATTATTCAAACTTAATTTTTTGTTTTTAAATAAAACTGATGAATTCAAATGTCTGCATATAAACATAAAAATGATCCCCTCTTCTGCATAATTAAGTGTATTGTGTAAGTGTGTACATAATGTGAAATCAATAAATAATTAATTACCACACACTGATTGTAATGAATGTTTTCATAATTTTATTGTCAGTCGTGATAAATAATCAGAACATTTATACTGCACTAAATTAATTAGTGTGTCATTTCTATTACATACATCAGCAGTGAAATAATACAGTGACATCTGTTTATAATGTTTAAAGATGGGATATCCCTTATTAAGTAAAAGAAGGAGTACTAGAAATGTTTTCAGTGATTGGCAATTATGGTGGTGTCTTCAAGGAAATCTAATAAAAGCATTTATATTTCTTACATTAACTACATCTTAATCTACTGTCAATTATGAGCAACAATACTGAAACATAAACCCTTTCTTTCTGTGGATATAAATTGAGAAACTCTTCTTCTGCCACATTGCTCTATCACACTGAATGCTTATCAATAGCAACGATCAGCTATTATTCCTCTACCACACTTAGACGTTGCAGGGAGTAAAGATGTAAACTTAGTATAATCAGGCCAAAAAAGAACACTGGAAAATTTTGTGTTGAAGGACAATTTGTATTAATCTAACTACTTTGTAATCAGTCCTTTCATAAAAGCAAAACTCATTTATTTTGTAAGTATACAAAGCAAAGAATGATGAAGTCTCTCTCATATGGAATTATTTAATATGGTCAGTGAAACGCTGCATTTTGGAAGTAACTAAAAAGCTCTTAAGCCAGGTAGGATTGCCAGATTTAGCAAATAAAAATACAAGACACAATACTTGGGACATACTTATACAAAAATTTGTTCATTGATAATCTGAAATTCAAATTTAACTACTGAGCTTCCTGTATCTTTATTTGCTAAATCTGGCAACCCTAACAGTGGGAATCAGGGAACACTTCTCAGGAGAGGTGACACTTGAGCCATCATGAAGAATCAGTTGAAATTAGGTGAGGCTGAGGCATGGAGAAGATAGTAAATATGGGTAGAGGATGGGAATGTAAGAGGATGAGCAATAGGTGTGACCTCTTCAGTTTAACTAGAAAATTAAATTCTAACTTGACAATGGTAACAGATAAAAATATATTGCTTACTTGAATCTCCAACCCTTCTCTCCAAGTTCACAGTGAATCTGATGGTGTAAACACAGCAGCAGTTGTCCAAAACAGTTTCTTAAAGAATACAAAGCTCTGCTCTGTCTGAAGTTCTTTTTCTTTTTCAGAAACTTCAGCAGGTTTCCCTTGCTCTATAAGAGCTAATTGGCTTTTGACTTCCTCCAATAAGGAATCTGATCACTTCTCTTTTATTTGAACATGTCGCATTCCTCATTCTATGCAACTGTGTCCTCCTGTCAGGATGTCAAGTCTTAATGTACTTTTATGGTTAGAGAAGGAAATTTGAGTGCTTTGACAGGAAAATTTTCACCAATAACTGACAGTTGATAATAGAACGAAATGCCTTTTATGTAAACTGATGTTTGTATCCTGTTTGGATATTGACTTCTGAAAAGTTTTGTTCTAAGCATGAACTGTTGTTCATCATGCTATTCACTAAAATCCCAATGTGAAGCCTTTACTGTGGCCCATCACACTTGTCTCTATTATCTTGAGAGGGCTCTTCATACAAAGTATAAATGTCCACTGATATCACTCATCCTCACTTAGTGTTTCAAAAATTCATTTCAAACTCAATAAGACATATATTTTCAAATAATTTGTCCAACCTCTTCTACTTAAAATATAGAATCAAATGATGTATTTTGAGCCCAAAATATCTGAAAAGAAAAGAAATGTCCAGTGAAAGATGTGACCTGCTCTTATATTAAAATTATGTGTCATAGCTTGGCATCAGCAAAATATCCTATGATCACCATCAACAATGACTCATAAATAATTCTGTATGAAATACAAATAGCAAACGTCTGTATATAAGGACAATATGTGAAAATAAAAATGTTACGTGTTTTATCATATGGCATTTTTACCTTTTTCTAATTCCTTATTCGATTTTCATTTCATTTCAATTCTCTTGTAAGCAACGGACCATGTCCTCAACAGAAATAAAAATATTCACACTCACACACATGCACACAACCCTTTGTCCTCTCCCCCCCCCAAAATAAACTCATTCTACCACAACCACTAAAATCTCAATGACAGTTACTATATGTCTTTATCTTTGGTGCAAACAAAGAAAAATTTCCATTTTACTCATGAGACCCATCCTGGAGTTACTGCCATCTAGTGACAATTAGGAGTATTTAATCCTTTTATTTTTCAAACTTAAATTGCCTAAAATTTTGAAAAGTGAAAATAAACAATAAATAAATATAAAGTTCTGAAAGAACTATTCAGTCTACAATATAGCTGCCACACCATTGTTTGACTATGAAGTAAGGTAATTATTTTTATGTTTTCAAATAAACTGGACTTCTTCCAGGTTTAATATTTTACTTTGTGATGAAAATGTAAACTATACAGATTATGTATTCCTTCGAATCTTAAACTTACTGAAATTCTATGCTAAAATAATATTTCTTTGTATTGACTTACCAATTGTTTTCAATAATAATTTGCTATTTTTATAAAATTTGCTTACATCTGTAGCTCTTATCTTGAGAAGTTTCTGTGTGTGCAGGTTCCTGAGATGTCACAAATGATTTCCTTGCATTCATGACTACATAAATATTGCCTTAAAGGAAAAAAATGTTAACATTTGTTCAAAATATTTTAGAATTATTTCATAAATAGGGTACTAAATAAATTATGCTAAATATATCTGTAGAATTCAGCTGTGTAGGAGTAAGAAAGATTTTTTTTAAACAATGCCCTACTATCATCTTTCAGGGTCACACACACAGTAACCTCAGTCTGGAAAGTGACCTCTTGTTTAAACTAGGAAACAAAGAAATACTGTAGAATTTCAATTTAGTGTTCTTAAGACTCAAATGCATCCATATTGACTACAAACAGGAACTTCCATGTAAATGTCCAAATTTTATAAAGAACTACTATTTAGTGTAAAATAGTGCTTATTTAAAAATCATCTGTCCTGACTTTTAAAAACAAAAGAATTATATATAATCTTTTGCATTAGTTCACTTTTCCCTAAGGAGCTTGATAAAAATATCTACCACAAATATTGAACATTCTAAATGGGCAATTTAATAATTTCATCCAGTTGAAGAACTGCTGGGGTGCTTAGGCCAGTTCTTTTGTCTCCGCCAGTAAGGAAAACCCTTAAATATGAATTGGTAGGTTCTGGGTCTCTAGGTTAGCAACCACTTTTCATTTCCAAGAGTCACTGGAAGTCTCATTTATCTATGTCTTGTAAAAAGTTATAGAGGTCACATTAAAATGTGTGTAATACAACAGTTTCTCCATTTGGGCTAGAAAGGAAAACAAAAGTAACAGTAGATTTCTGATGCTTAGATCTTTCATAATTTAATATCAGACTCGACTTTAAGAATTGCGACAGTGATATTACTGAGTCATAATAATAGGAATGTAAGGATTAAATTAGCTGATGCCTTAGAAATAAATACCTATTAATTGATTGGAATATTTAGTCTGTGGTTGGAGTATGTCTTAAATGTTTTCTAATTAAAAATATATAATATTGATTCAATTATATTTGAGAATTGTGAAATTTTATTTTCTTTATTTAAAAGGAATCTATTTTTACCATGTAAAATACTCAAAGCAATATAAAATAGTCTTTGTTCCTGTTCATCTTTCTCTGTTTTCTCATTCATGATTTTACCCCAGAAGTGGAATCTAAGTTGAGAAATAGGTATTGAATACCCATGGGATACCATGCATATTATGTAATACTGCTTTAATATATACAAACAAAGAATGTGATAGAAATTATGTAATTGTTTCAATACTAAGAAAATCAATTTTTTATGTTTAATGTAAAAATAAATAAAGCATTAAAGATGATTAAATTGAAACAAAGATACTTCAAACATCAGAAGTACATTTCATCAGCTTGATTTCTTGTGTGTCTTATTGCTTCATCTATCTATATTATGGGAATCTTGAACTTTAAAAAAAGTAAAATTTACTAACCAAATTAAATATTAATATAGCAAGAAGGCACATCAGAATTAACATTTCGTTTTAGTTAGATAGACATGAAACATTTCTTTTTTGGTGTCCAACAATCATCAGTGAGAATTTTATAGAAGAAATTTAAAGAATATTCATTTAATAAATTATTTATTTCTCCAAATATTCAAGTAAGGTTTTTTAATTCTGAGCTAAATATTTTGCTACCAATTTAAAATGCATGTTTTGGATTTATTCAGCATTTCTTATTTGAAATCAGCATGTAGGTCAGGGGGCAGGCTACAGTAATTCATCAGAGGGAAACCTCTCATGTGTAAACACTGGAGTGGGAGATTTTGTTGTGGCATTCTGTCGAAGCAGTGAAACCCTATATTATTATGTCCCATGACAGCATAAGGCAAGAATTATACTGAGGCAATTCTTAAATATAAGACAAAGACAATAAATTTAAAATCAAGCAATTCCGTTTGTCTAACAAACCTGAGGCAATTAAGTTCAGAGAAAATGTTATGAACCCGTGGACTGAGACTCTAATAGAGAAGCTCTAGTAAGAAGTGGGAAGTTTTCAAAAGCGAAATTCTCACTACACAACTAAAAATAATCCCCAAGTAAAGAAATCCCCAAGTAAAGGAAAAGTAGAATGGATCTAAAGATGATGTGACCTTATAAGGAGTTCTCAAATGAGCTTAAATTATAAAATTAGGCACACAACACATGGAAAAATAAACACACTCAAGGACCAATATTTTTAAATGCCACATATATACCTATTTATATATTATCAGGGGAATTGAAGCCAAGGAAAGGATAAGAACTGTAAAATTAGAAGAAAATATTAAAACCAACAAAAGTGCCTTTGAAAATGTTATATTTGGAGTAAGCACAAAAAAGGGCTACACTAATGTGTTTCTCAAATTTGGGATGTTTCTTTAAAATGCAGATTCTTTCTCCTGTACTAAGTAAATACAAATCTCCAGGGATTTACCTAGGAATCTGCATTTTAATGAAACTTCCAAGTGAATCTGTTTCATTTTTTTTAAAGCAGAAAGTGAATATAGTTTAGAAAGTCAAATAATGCTTAAAAAGACATCCAATAAATAAGAGTTCCTCTGGCCAATCCACTTCCAAACCCCCACACTTGCTCCTCAAAGGAAACAACCTTCAAATGTTTTGGTTATCTCTACTGGCATTTACCTCCACGTTTCTAAATAATATGTTTATATTGCTATTTCTTGATTAATCACTTTTAAATATTACTTTTTTATTTTTTTATTTCAGCATATTATGGAGGTACAAATGTTAAGGTTACTTATATTGTCCCTGCTCCCCCTCCCCCCTCGAGTAAGAGCTTCAAGAGTAACCATCCCCAAGACGTTGCACATCTCACTCATTATGTTTGTATATACCCATCCCCTCCTCCCCCCTCCCACTTGCCTGACACCCGATAAATGTTATTCCTATATGTCCACTTAGGTGTTGATCCGTTAATACCAATTTGCTGGTGAGTACATGTAGTGCTTGTTTTTCCACTCTTGAGATACTTCACTTAGTAGAATGGGTTCCAGCTCTATCCATGAAAATACAAGAGGTGCTATATCACCATTGTTTCTTAAAGCTGAATAGTACTCCATGGTATACATATACAACATTTTATTAATCCACTCATGTATTGATGGGTACTTGGGTTGTTTCCACAACTTTGCAATTGTGAATTGTGCTGCTATAAACATTCAAGTGCAGGTGTCTTTTTTATAGAGTGTCAGTTGATCTTTTGGGTAGAGGCCAAGTAGTGGAATTGCTGTATCAAATGGTAGATCTACTTGTATCGCTTTAAGGTATCTCCATATTGCTTTCCACAGAGGTTGAACTAGTTTGCAGTCCCACCAGCAGTGTACGAGTGTTCCTATCTCTCCACATCCATGCCAACATTTATTGTTTGGGGACTTTTTGATAAAGGCCATTCTTACTGGAGATAAGTGATATCTCATTGTAGTTTTGATTTACATTTCCCTGATGATTAGAGATGTTGAGCATTTTTTCATATGTTTGTTGGCCATTATTCTGTCTTCTTTTGAA